>JAUZNJ010031660.1:0-14107 GCA_034780135.1 Jordanella pulchra | reverse complement strand
CATCGCCAGACAGGACACTGCAAAAAAAAAAAAAAAGAAAAAAAAAAAAGAAAAACAGGCCAAGCTCCAGTAAACAAAGGTGTTTATGGTAGCAGTCCAACTGACATTTCTCTCCAGGATGGAGCCACAGCAAACAGGAACGAACAAATCAAAGGATGGATACGTGTCGGATTAATTTTATATGTATGGAGGGAGATCTGTAATGCTGTGGACATGTTAGGCTTCCAAAATGCCTATGAACCCCTAACTTTAAAGCAGACATGGTTCACCAAAAAAACAAATTCAGTCTTAATTCAAGGCCTCTTTGGTACCCAGACTTAAATCCTATAGAAAATGTGGAAGATAATAGAATACCAAGAAATCTGGACAATCTAGCTTGATTGTTCAAGAGGTGGTCAGAGATTCTCTACTCTTTGTCCTCCAACAGATTAAAATGTTATACAAGGCTACAAGATATCCTGCTGGCAAATGAGTTCATTTCACCAGTGAGTTTAGTAAAAGCTTTTTTTTTTACCCATTTAATAAATCTTCATGTATTATAAAGGTTTAATTTCCCTAGTTTTTCAATGTAACACATTGACTATAAGTTTGTTTGCTGCATGTTTTTCTTGAAGTCCCAATAAATCTGACCAGCACCCCCTCTTCTCAAATTAAGCATTCGGTGTGGGGGGGGGATGAATCTTGAAAGGTTTGACAGTTTTTAACACACAAAGTTACACTCCTACTTCACGGTAACATGTGCTGCTATGAAGATAAAATCTTGTCAAGAGACAATGAAAAACCACATTCTGCTCACATTACAAAGCCATGCCTGAGGAAGAAGAGGCTAAGGCTGCTAAAATGGGCTGTCTGTAGTCCCGAGCTGTCCACAACAAAGAATGCGGGGGAATTCAGAAACGAGACAGTAATGTGACAATGACCCCATACAGCTCTAGAACTAAGGATTTTTATTAAATGAAAATGGTAAATAAACACCAAAATACTTAACTGGTGACTTTAATGCTAGAATATTAGTTTTCTCTTTTCATTGATATTTAATTCATGTATGTCTCTAATAGAGGAATGGAGAAAACAAAAGTTTAAATGCTCCAATTTTAGCTCTCATTGAAACAAAGACAGCTAAAGGAATTTGTATTGTATAACCATTAGTCCTTCAGGTAATTCAGATGCAGAGAAGACCAACATTTTTTTTTTATCAGAAATAGTTTTTGGAATCCACAAACAGTCATACGGATTCTCCTCATTCGAGCCACACAGGGGCAGAATGACGACTCAGCGTGATTCATCAGCATTACTGGCAGAACAGGAACTTTATTATATCCGATCATATCTCTTCTGGCCTGCTCCCCATTCCGAAGACTTTGGGTCTTGTTGCTCTTTGCTCTTCGTCCAACTTGTGTCCAAGGGGCTTGAAGTGCTGCTGCTTGTTTTTAAAGAGATAGAATGGCCAGATGAGTGATTCACAGTTCAGATGACATTTGGATCAACCATGAAACACTGACAGCCACAAACAGACAAACATCAAAGCAAAACTCTTGGAACAATACAAATACAAGAAAAACATTTGAATAAATAGATCAAAGAGTGTTAATTTTGCTTAACACAGTGGTATAACTGAAAGAAAAAAATTAAAGTTCACTACTAAGTCTTGGGTTAGTCTTGGGCTACTAATTTATTTTTTGTCTCCAAAATGTTGAAAAAATTAAACTCAACACGGATTTGAGCTTTGTATGTAGAACTGTTTCTTGGTATCTACCGCCATCTTGTGGAAATTGAGGGAACAACGTCAGCAAGTAAGGCGTGAAAAATAGCTGTTGTCTTCTGATATTTCAGTAATATTGGCACTACGCAAAAGTTACCAGGGAACAACATTTACAAAAACCCTGAATGTTTTCATGTGAAAAGGACTAGGACTGTTAAGTTCTAGAAGAAAAAAAAAAATAAATGCACAGTGATGCAGAGTAGAAACAGGCCTTCAGAGTAAATAAGAAAAGTGAGAAGATTGTTGCTCAACAATCGTCTATCTATTGGGACCTCATAAAAAAAAACAATAAAATAAAATGAACCCAACACAAGTACTTGGTTTTTGGGGACTTTCCCGTGGTAGAGACAAAGAAAAGCTCTCCTTCAAATCGGGGAGTATAAAGAAGACTTCATAATGTGGTTTAAAACTGGTTGGAGAGGACAAAGACTAGCTCAGAAATATGCTTAAGAAACAAATGAGTTAAAATACTATATTGGAGACAGAAATAATCTATGGGTGAAATAAGGGCACTAGAATAATTGGGGGATCAGAAATAATCATTACACTTCCTTTGGTATCATAAGGCAACATAATAAATAAATAAATAAAAAATGTGGGAAATCAAGCCTTTCTTAACTACAACCTTTACCTGAAATATGTCAGCAATCTCTGCCGATTGTACAGTGAAATTCTTTAGGATCCACAAGTGAACAGCAATAACCTACATGACATAAGATAGGCACACAACATTTAACATGTTAAGATCTTGACAGACATTATTTGCTGAGCAAGGAGCTTACAAACATAAGCTATAAAAAAGAAAAATATGCTAAATATAATACACGTAATAGTGTCTAAAACAATTTCCATGACACATTTAAAACGAGTTACATTAAACAGACTTTTATAAATCCCAAAAATAAAATACGTGTTACTCTATTTTTTTAGCAATTATTTAGTTAAAAGTTGTACTTAATTTATGAGAAAAAAATTTTTTTAAGATAAATAAAAAAGAAAAATGCGAATGCGATATCAAAACATTTCTGGAACTTTATTATAAAAGAAGCATCTCCTTACTTTTATTTTTGTTTGCCCTGAGAAGCCACTAATTGATTTCTATTTTTATACAGGCACTTTTCGGGCAGCCTTGACAAATGCATCATTCCACAGACTGAAAATCATTGTAATAAAGTGGTCTTATTGTTATGCCTGATCGGTGTAAAATGTGGAGACTTCTTGCAATAAACACTTTAGCCACTGAGTGGCAGCACATGGAAGCACGTGAAAGACCTTACACAACTTGATTACAAAACACTGAAGGCGACTTCTATGTAACAGGCAATGTCTCAGGCTTATATGAGCAGAGTGTCTCACAGACGGTAAGTCGTGTGTAATCTTTCAGAAAGATGCTATTGATTAGTGCAGTGATAGGATTACTTTTGGTGCTTTTAGTCCGTTCCTTTTTTTAAATTAAACTATAATGATCTGTTTATTTTAAGTTGGCTCTTTTGAGTTTATGCACTTTTCCTTCGTTAACCCTTTAAAGCCCAAACCATGAAATAATTGACAGAAAATTCTGTTTTTTTCAATATAGGAGTTGTCATTGGATTTTATGAAAAATTCTAAAAAAACAAAAAAAAAAACATTTTTTATAAGTTAACTTTTATCATTATTTGCATAACTTTTGGTACATTAGGCATCTCCGCATAATCTTTTATAAATTTTCTGTTCCCTACCTATTTCTGATTTATTAACTCGGGTTCTCAAGAGCGAAAATATCCCACTGCTGCTGCAGAGGTCTCAAAACTTCATTTATGAAATATGATACATTTGGCTTTAAAGGGTTAGAGCCTTCCTTTTCCACGTTATAATTTAACTTGTCTGATTTACTTTGGTGTGTGTTTGATAAAATTGTGTATGACTGACAGTAATCCGCGTGCTTTTCATATACAGGAAGAAGCATTTTAACTATGAAGTCCATCATCTGTATGTCAGCGTCGTGGAGGACAGTTTGTCAGCAAGCCTCTGTGTGTTTTCCTCTGTACCGAAGTCTCAGTCTCTGCAACTCATCAGAAAGACTCAAAGATCCTGAACTTGTGTGTAAAACAGTTATTGCACAACAGCCGTACGTAAATGACGCTCGTTGTTTCCAAAGAGAGAGAACGCGGGTCACGGCAGGTTGCACTCCTAAACTCTATCCGGTTCCAGCATCTGCAGTCCAACGCAGTAAAATGACTTCCTGTCATACTGATGTGAACATGGTACATTTACACACAGACAGAGGAGCCCAACAACTCTCTCCATACACACCCTGTAACATTAAAGCTGAGCAAGGTGCAGGCACACTTGTTAATTTCCAGTCTCTGTTTGAAGAAGATGTCATCATCAAGTTGTGTTCTAAGCTGGCAAAGTTTTCCACTAATGACAGAGCAGAAGGACTGGTCACCTTACTGGAGGCATGTGTTGAGTTTGGCCTGGAGGCCCACAGCCCTCCAGTCCTGATCCTGGTGAAAGAGTGCCTGGAGCTGCTTTCCAACAGGGATGTTGGGGTGGCACAGCTCTGCCATCTGGGAAAGGTAGCATGTGCCCTGGAAGGCCGTGAGTCCAGCGTGGTGACAGAGGTCATGAACTCCATAATCTGTGCTGTAGAGGAAGATATGGTATCCCCCAGTGAAGCTGCAGCAGTCTACTCCCTGCTGACAGCCTTATATGAGCCAAGCTGCCAGCAGCAAGCACTGATGCTGTCTGCTCTTCACAGACAAACTCAAAGACAGGTCCACAGGCTGAGAGCCAGCCAAGTCAGTGAGATTCTGCAGTCTCTCCTGAAGTTAAAGCAGAAACAGGTACAGACTATTGCATCATTCATTATTGTGAGAGAATTGAGATTCTTGAATTAAAATAATAACAATCTGTTGTAGCAAAACTGTAGAGGAATTCTAAGTTTGGTGATCGTTAAAACGTTTTAAAATTGTGTTTTGGCCCTAAAATATGCATGTAAAAAAATAGGGATAATAAAATGTGGGGCTTAATCAGCTCAGAAAACATTTTAGAATATTGCATAAACTTTAGATACTTTCAGTGACATTGCAAATAACAGCACTGCTAATGCAATTGAAGTCTTCTTATACTGATGTTGCTTTTTACAGGCAATTTCCTTGGTGCTGAGATTGACTCACAGAGCTTCACGGGTCTTTAAAGATTTCACTGACGGGGAAATAATCAAGGTCCTCTCTGCTCTAATAATTCTGAGGCAGCACGATGACGAGCTCCTAGCTGCTATGGAGAAACATCTTCCAGGTATTTCTTTTTTAAGCAGCTTTAGAATAACCAATCCCATGGTGAGGTGACTTTTAGGGTATTTGCAGGAGCAATACCTAAAACAATAAAATATACTGATTGTGTTTGATGAATCAGGCAGGCTGGGGAAGTGTGATCCAGAGCTGATCAGCACAGTCATGGAGTACTGTTTGCATATGAGGTGCCGGTCTGAGCTGATCTTTGAGGCTGTGGCTGAGAACTTTGTACGCAGCCCTGAGATCTACACCGACATGCAAATCGCTAAACAGGTTGTTGCGATAGGGCGGCTCAACTACCTGCCACAGGTGAGACTGTAGGGTTATGTTGTTTGTTCCTAATACAATCCCAAATCTCCCAATGCATTAACAAACATTTTCAGGATATACTTCACTCTTTCATTATAAGTTAACATTGTATTCTGTTCTTATATGACTGTCCTTTAATCTTCAGTGTTCCAATCAGATGTTTGAAAAGCTGGAGAAAGTTTTATCGGCAAGATTTTCTCAGTTCAAGCCTCGCTCCCTAATAAATGTGCTGCACGCATGCATACACCTGGAACGCTTTCCACTCAACTTCATGGACAGGATCTTTAGCCCATACTTCCTACAAAAGCTGCAAGGTATTTGGAGGCTTCAAACTGCCAATAAATACAATGGTTCAACCATTGACTCATGCAAGATTCATATAATATTCTGAAGGGTGAACAATAGTTATTATGTTTACATCGTTAGTTAGGCGTTGTTTGACCTTATACCATTCAGTTGTGGTTGTACTTATTAGGGCTGATTTCTATTACAAGTTAAAACTTCCCATTTAGCCCCATTCACCTTCCCATAAGGACCATCCACTTACCTGCAGTTGCTGCAGAAAATCATCCCCACACTCCAGAGCTGTGTAATATAATTACTTAGCTTACGAAGAGATAGGTCTAAGTTTTATTTACAGGTATCAGATTAAGGAGGATTGAAACATTTGCACTTCATTGTTCCATACAAAGTAAATATTCATTACAAATTTTGAAAACCAAGTTGTTGTCTCTGTTCACTTCAAATTAGGCACTACTTTCAAATCATATCCTAACTACATGTGCGTATGTTTGTGGTGGTAATGCGATGAACACTCTCTAATAATCTTTGTCATCTATAAAGCAAACAATGAACCTGTGGACAAGACTGCTTTGGGACAACTGACACAGCTCCATCTTTCTACCTCATTAGAGTGTACTTATTACTTGGTAAGCTTGATTTTTCATCAATGGTTCGATCATTTATAGCAAAGAAAATGTTTGGTTTTAGAAAAATTTATGGAAATAATCTCCATAGTAATGGTAATGTTTTTTTTCTTCCTTGTTTAACTGTCAGGGTCCCAGACTTCCCTTCTTTTTCCATGTGAAGAAGTTTTCTTCCCCTGACCAGGCCTTTGAGAGCCCTATGGAGACATTACTGTACACACAGGTCAAAGGTCCACTTGTGCAACTTCTAGGGGGGAAATTCTTTTCCACCAGAGTCTTTACTCCCATTGGATACACTGTTGGTAAGCTATAAGGATATTTTAATTTAAATATAAAACATTGCACATTTTCATAATGTCTGACAGAAATAAAAGCCTGAGGAAATGTAATTCATATATTTCTAAAGAGACTTCCAAGGCAATTTACTTAAATTTAACATCCATGTTGGCAACTTCTGAAGGCTAATAATTTTCAAGCAAATCTCTACAGTAGTAGGTTCAAATTTAGACTTCATGGATGAAAGCCACCTGGCTCTTGTATGATTGATTGATCTTTTCTGTGCTTTGATGTAGATGTGGAGATTTCTGTGGACGAGAATGGATTCATTCTTCCCCTGTCTCAGTGGGAATATACACACAAAAGGTAAGTGCTGTTCATGTTGGAGTAATCTGGTATTTTCCAAAGTATTAAGAAGCAAATATTTTTTTATATAAGGTATTCTTGGCATTTAATAAGTGAAAATAATCATACATGCTGACTGATTTTCCTTTTGAAGCTCATGATATTGTTTTGCACGCTGGGAAAATCCAATTTTTATTCAAAATTCGTATTTCTAATTTTTGCCTGGTTTTGCATAGAATTGCACTGTGTTTGGATGGGCAGAGCCGTTTCTGCAGGAACACGGTGCACCTGCTGGGGAAGGAAGCCACCAAGAGGAGACACCTCCGCAGGATAGGATATGAGGTGGTGGAGGTATGCTTTACAAACACTGTAAAAAAAAAATATGCCTTTCTTTTCTGTCTTTCAAATTTTCAACATCTTTCAAATTTTCTTCTTGCTTTTTTCTCCCTGGATTCTAGATCTCTTACTTTGAATTTGAGAAGCAGAAAACCCAGGAGCGACGGGTCCAATACCTTCATGACAAGATTTTCCCTGCTATCTCCAAGTGCAGATTTAATCCTCCAACATAATAAAATAAGAGCATCCATACTAAGGCTACACTCAGATATACTACACTGACTGGGTAGTAAGACTACTGGGAAATAAAAATATCCTTTCAAAGTGAAAGACACCAAAACAGATCAGGTTTTGCACTTTTTCATGGGCTCTTTGTTGGTTCCCATTTGATTTTACCAGGATCCACCAATTGGCCTCAGGTTCAGCATAATGGTGTATTTAAGTAATTATATCTTCAGTTTGATTTTTGTTTTTTTGTTGTAGCTGGAATTCAATTTTCAATCAACTTTTATGACTGTTTAAGGTATACTTGAACTGTATAAGCTATTGTAAATTTTATATGCAATAACAATGGTTTTTGTAAGGTCTGGCATTTATTTAATAAATTTAACCTCAAATATGAAATTTGACTTCAGTATTTTTTAATGGTTCAAAATGACATGTTGATGAGATGTAAACAATGTGAAATTTACTGGGTAAAATGCAATAAACAACTACAAACTTAAATTTATTTTACAGCACAAAACAGTGATTAAATATGAGGTTCAAGGGAAAAAACATGCGAAATTTGAAACTTTAAAAAAATGTAAATCTAAAACTAGCACTTGCAGTCAGTCCAGTTCAGTCAATTATGCTGTTTGTAGAATTACATTTAAGGTATGTTTCTACCAGCTTTGTATATTTTGACTTGAACACTTTTTTGTTTTTAAGTTATGTAAGCTAAGTCAGATTGGGTGTAAAGCATTTGTAAGACCAGGTGTTCCCTGAGGGTTATTTGGAGATTTCTGTTACCAATCATAGCTACATCTACAAGGAAACATCTTAAAATAATAATTAAAATGTAATGATATGCATGGATAAGCTATATACATACACACAAATGTAAAGATATAATCATTGTGATTAATTTTATCTGACTATCCATCCATCTACATGTTATCTTTATGACACATTTGCTATCAGTTGCTGACAATTATTTTACACGAGCTGGAATTCCTGAAAAATGACTTTTTGTGATTTATTTTTTGTTTCTTTTTTTTACATTTGCTCCTTTTCTGCAGATGATGCGACTTTGGAAGTGTGGCGCAGCCCCTATTATAACAAGTGCAGGCAAAATTTCAGTTAGCCTTTATAAATAGCTGAACACCTGAAGCAAATACCATTGTTAATGTTAAAATTTAATCACAAAACATAAACAATATGTTGAATTTACTTCTGAAAAGTTTTTCCCACAAACCCCCAAGTGGAACAGTCTGTTGATTTGAAAAAAAAAAAAAAACTATGTTTTTTAGTTTTGCTGATTAGGTTGAGTCTAATCTTTATTATGTCTCTAACTGAAACAATAAGTTTTTGATAATTTGATATCAAACACGATACTTTTATTGGTATCGCACACTATAAGTCCCTTTATAATGTGAAACAAAATTACTAAAATGTTTTACTAAATGCATAAACAAATGTAAAAAACGATGTCTATCAACTCCCTGTAGTTGGATTAATCATTTTAATCATATATATGTTTTTAAAGAATATGTAGAGAAGAGGTAATTATTAACAAAAGTGGGATTTCAAAGAAAGCAGTAGATGGATTTTGACCTGTTGGATGCTGGGTAGATTAAAAAAGTTTGGGCTCTACTGGTCCTCTTCAGCCAAGGCCTGCCTGCTCCTAAAAGAACACAAAACATACAAAATAACCATGAAGTGATAACCAGTATAAAAACAAGTAAATAATCAGGTTTTTGTTGGACCAGCGATTGAACTCACCTCACTGAGAGTGGGGGCAGCATGACAGTGTGGGGGTGTGCTGTAAGGACCAGCTCTCCTCTCGCAGCCTCCATCATTATGTTCTGGAGCGTGTTTAACAAAACACACTCAATTATATCAGCAGGAACACACGGAGATCCTGAGGATGTCTGGCTTAGAGGAATTGCTTCTAAACATTCTGCTGTTCTTTCTCCACCCACTGCCTCATTCATGAGAGCAGAAGGTTGAGGTGAGGATGGAAGAACGGAGGAAGGACATGTAGGAGTGTGAGACTGGTAGGTTGGAGGCTTGGAGGCTAAAATGATCAGAGACTCTTTGAAAGCTGAATCATCAAGTAGATTTCTGGAATGTGAAATAAAATAAAAAATATAACACAGAAAACAGAGGAATTCCTTAAACATTGAGCTTTTTCTCTGCTTGTTACTTGTAAAGAGGAGTAAGTATGTCCACCAGGATCTTTTCCCCAACGGCCGGTGTTGCTGAAAACGGCTCAGAAGGGAAGTATGGGCTTGAAGAATTAAGTACAGTTTGCTGAGTCCTGGTCAGCTCAGGGGATCTGCATATAAAAATCACAGACTGTTTAAAAAGATCAACAAAACTTTAAATGCAGATAGATTTAATCAAAATGCTGTAATTCAGTGCGTGTTAAAATGTTACCTATAATGCTTCTTGTACTGTTCAGGAAAGTGTGTGAAGTAGTCCAGACAGTCATAGGAGTGTGCTGTCACACTCAGATGCAGCAGAGCAGGTTCAGGAGGTTTAGGGCGCCACCATACTTTCGCTGCTTCTCGCTGCAGCCTTTTCTCAGCTCTTGTTTGTTTGGGGTATAAAGTTCCAGCTGTTTTGCTGCTGCTGCCAGAGATAGGAGGAAGAGTCTGCAGTAGAGAACAAAAAGGAAAGAGTTTTTCTCCCAAAGAGTCACATTTCAAAAAACTTTGTAGAAATCAGTGTCATTGTTAGACTGAGGGTATAGAGAACCTTGCATTTGGTGAGGGGTTCCCCTTTTCTTGTAGGTGTGAGGGGTACCTGTATCAAAAAATGACAGCTTGTAATGACGATGAAAAGACTCCTTTTTAATTTTAAGACATCTTTAAGTCTCACCTCATCCACTAAAACTCTTTGAAAGTCAGAAGCAGTCTTGTCAGTGATTATGAATTCCTCTTTCTGTCGCTTTTTTTCTGCTTCCCAGCGCTGCAAGGCATGGTGATACCTCACTAATGCAGCTTGGTGAGTAATCTGGATAAAGAGAAAAACATCCAGAACATGGGTAGAAATGATCAGTTCAAGTAGGGGAAAACTCCCATTTTAATTCATACCATCTGCAACAGTGGCTTACAAAAAAGCAATGGAACTTCTTGAACTCTTTCACATTTCATCAAAATAGAATAACAAACAATGTATCCTATTTGGAGTAACACATAATTGTGCAGTAAAAAGAAAAGTTGACAGTGTATTAGAAATCCTTACAAATACTTTACTTTACAATACTTTCCTGAACTATCTTTCTTAAGTTTGTTTTTCCCTCTACCAGCTATTTACATTTGGATACATCTGATTGCATTGAAATAATTCCAATAAAAAAAAATAAAAGTTTTTAAACTCTCAGAGTATTTTTTAATCTAGGATTTTGACTATTCTTCTATTTTCTTCATCTTTTCTTGACAGGCCAAAGGACTACAGTTATACAACCCAAACTCTGATGCGGCCAATCAATTGATGACATTTATTTTTAAGATGCTCACATTATTTCTGACCTCTAAAGGGATCATTGGTCTTCATGCCATTAAGTACTAATGTTCTCAAACAAACCTCAAACAAAAAAAGACGTTATATCCCTAGCAGTTAGTTGACCTGAAATCATGATGGTAATGAAAACTGTTTTATTTAACAAAGAAAAAAACAAAACTCCACCTTACTTCCACTCCATAACTGTACATCACTTAAATGTTGATCTGTTGCATAAAATCCCAAAACTATATAGAAGTTTGTTATTATAACATGATATATTAGGAAAGGTTTGGAGGGGTTAAAGAGCAACAGCTTTCTACCTGACATATGAGATCAAGCTGATAAACAGTGGGGTAACGAGAAACGAAAGTCAGGACGCAAATAGCACATTCTTCTGGACCAATGCAGCCTCGCTCTGGCTGGATTTGTACCATCTGTAATAACACATGCATTAGAGAAAATTAGCTTAGATAGTGAAACGATAACCCTTGCAGTTTGTTTTTTTGTTTAAAGATATATAATTGGTATAACAAACCTGTTTGTTGTGCTGTGTTGGAATTTCCCACAAGTAGCAAAGTGTGTCTTTTTTGGACAAACTGGTGATGAAGATGATTCTAGATGACTTTGTGTCAACAGGAATATCACCAAAAACGACCCTGTCCTCAGACAAGAAAGCCACCTGCGCATATTCATGTAGTCAGAGGAGAATCTGGGAGACTCAGGTAATAAAAGACTCAGCCATTAATATGTTTCAAAGAAGAACTAATTTGCCAAAATCTTTGGTTTTTTTTACAGAAATTAACAGAATAACCTGCTTAAGATGGGGGCTGTGTGTATAAATGCACTAACCTGTCCTGGGAATGGCTCCCTCTGGACAAAGAGTTCAGGAGCATTTTTATCATCATATTGAACGAGGTTAGATGATGTATTAATCCCATGTCCCTCAAACCTGATTATTTTAGATTCCCTACCCTGGATGTGGATAGGAACATCCATCTGTTCATGATACAAACAACATAATTTAGGGACAAGCATGTGAAAACTACTGCCCAGTGATAAACTGCAGTGGAAAAAATTACAATACAAAATGGTTTATTATCATCATATCACCCTGATTTGAGTCTTACATGGTACATCTTAGCCTCCAGTGGAGAGAAGATCCATTCGATGGTGGCTTTATTTCCAGGAGGAATGTCTCCTTGTGGACTGAGGCATGTCAAGACTGGATGATTATAGTTATCCATCTGAAGCTGTGACAACACTGCTTGGTCCACTTCATAATGCACTGTCATTGCCCCACTATTGTACAATTCGTACGTCTAAACACATTAAATGAAAGTGTGAGAGTTTTCTCAGAAACTTTATATAAATATTTGAGTATCTTTATTAGATTTTCTATGCTAATATATATTTTGTTTTGTTTCTTTTCAATAAAAAAAGGTTTACCTGTTGAGGAGGACTGGAGTCACTGATAGCTACAGATTTGAACGTGTGTTTATCCGAAGCAAAGTGGATGTATGGTTCATTTCGGTCGACTGTTTCTCCTTTAAAGTTTAGCTACAAACAGAAAAGTACAAAAATTAACATCCCTGACAGGAGTTTAAACTTTGTACAGGAAATATATATTTTGTAGAAAATGTTAAATGGTTATATATGTGCTTATAATGTGTTTGTTTTTGCTCTATTTGATGAGCCTCAGAGCTTGGATCTGCTAATGAAAATGATGTAAAAGCCATGTTTAGCTATTACTGTTGCAGCTTGGAGAAGCAGAGTGATTTCCTCCTCATACTCAGTGACCAGGCCCATTAGTTTTAGCTACACCAGCTAGTGACAATATGTTTGTCAGAATCTGGAATTTCTGAATGTTAGTTTAGAAAATATAACATGGACAGGCTCTGATGTCGGAATTTTAACATGGGATGTCAGAGGCCAACCCAGAGATTAAGGACTTAGAACTGAATTTTAAGGAGCATTTCCTAAGCATTTTTCTCTGACTTTATCGACCTAAGCTGCTTTTTGGGTGTGTTTCAACTGTTAGTTCAAAAATCTGAGCCAAAAACCTGAATAGATTCTCCTGCAGAACCACTGCCGAAATCTGGTGACACAAGTCACTGTAAAGTCTGGAAGGTGAATAATAATAGTACAATAAAACTGACACTACGTTGATATAAAGAAAGTTTTATGGCAGTCTGGGTTTGAAGGTTCAGGAGGGAGTTCAGAGAAAATCCTGGACATACAAGTATTGCTTACAGGTCCCTCCCCTTTGGCCTCTCCTGCTTTACACCAAGAGACCAAATATTAATGATATGCTTTATAATTGATGCACAGCTGCAGCACACAGGTCACCTCAAGCTTGGACAACAGCACACACTATGAGCAGGAGGGGGATCTTATCATTGTTTCTGAATAGCAGCTGTGTAATTCTGCAAAATGCAGTAGGGTCACTAGGAAGAGCAAGAGGAGCTTTATTTTATTTTGCGTCTTATATTCTACTGACAGGGCACAGTGAGAGCTTTAAAAGCTCTGGGCAGTAGCTATTGCTGGAAATAAATTTTTAAAAGCCTGTTAATTGGCCATCGATAGAAATCAGGAGTAATGAAGCAGAGCAGCTTTTAGAACAGAGTACCTTTAAGGGGCAGGATTGAGCCATTTCTCCTAAAAAATGTGGTAAAAAGTATACATTGTGACTGAAAAAAAATCACTTAAAAAGGTATGATGAGAGCATCAGGTTATCTTTATAAGCTGGGAGATAATGAAGGAAAAAAAAGTAGAAATAGATTAAGTCAGTGAGAAATGTATAGCATCACCCCACCAAAAATCACTATATTTAAATCAGGGCTAATTTAAAAAGTACTGCTTCCATTGTTACTGTATTTTTTCAAGGTAGATTTGGTCCATGTTTCTGTAGTGGAAACAAAAGAGGAAGTAAAACTACCCCTAAAATACTCTGGTTGCTCTTAAGGCTCCTGCAGTGGAAACACATTTATCAATTGAATTTTGTTAAACTTCTGGGGATAAAATGCCCAGTATAGAAGATGAACAAGGAGTCTCACTGACTTCTGCTTATTGTATAATAATAATGTATAATAAACACATATTCTTCTTTAAATATATTTCTTCCAGCAAGAGAAACATGATTTAGTTTCACTGGATAGATTTTATAGTTT
>JAUZNJ010031659.1:0-14107 GCA_034780135.1 Jordanella pulchra | reverse complement strand
TTTTTCTGACAGTAGGCTGACAGGAAAGGGGGTATGAGAGAGGGGGAGCGACATGCGGGAAAGGACCACAAGCCGGAATCGAACCTGGGTCACCCGCGTCGAGGACTAAGGCCTCCATACATAGGTCATGCGCACTAACCACTGCGCCACCTACACGCCCCACCAGGTATTATTAAAAAGATGCAGGCAGCCCCAGAGCTCATCGTCTGTGTGCAAATTTGTGAGCTCTTGGTTTCCCCCTGCTGGCCTGGAGGAATCTGCAAGTGACTTGGTTTACTTATATCTTGGTCTGGCTAAAGAACAGATGCTCCAAATTTAACATGCCAAAAAAAAAAAAACAGCAAGGTTTACTCTTTAACAAAATAATGAGGTTTAGTTTAAGCCACAGATGAGTCAGCACCATGTAGGAATTTTGAAGTTCTACTTTTTTAATCCTGACCAAGACATGTGCTGATAATGCCTCTAAAAGTTCCCAAAAAGAGCAGTATTGGTTATCTACTCACCCTATTAGTACCTTAGCTCGCATTGAAGCATGAAAAAGCAAATCCATTGTGTTAAATGGGGCTTATATAAAACAAAACACACACACACTTCAACACACTGCCTTGTCCTGAGTCAGATGACTGCTTCGTTGTCGTAGCTACCCAGTGTGTAGATGAGGATATTATGAGAATAATGAACAGCTGAGAGAAACAATATCTAGATTCACTGACAAGACTCATAAATCTGAACCTTCTGGGTTCACAGACAAAGGCCAACATGTTACATTTCCTTCAGAGCTGTTTTAGGAGTCAATTATTGCTTAGAGGTGTATTAATCTATAACTGAGGTCTTCTAAGGCCTGCATTTTTCTGCAACGAGCAAATCCGACTAAACTAGATGAATGTTAACCTGATCTGGATTTACTAATTTTATCTTTTACGAGCAAAAAAGGATCTAGTGATACGTTCTTGCATTTAAAAGTGCAAAAGTGATAGAACTGAAGTAAAACTGTGATCTCTATGGGGTTTTTATTCTGGAAGGCATATGAACATCAAGGAGGGTCTGGACCTCCTTGTCCCATAAAAAGGGAAACAAATGCGTATCTAACTTACCCATTCAACTAGTTTAACGAACCCCAGAGGCTCCTTCAGGGGCGACAAGTTGAGTCGAAATCCGGTCATCATGATTAAGCCGTTTTCAGCCCAAGTCTTTATCCGGTTTTCCCTCTAAACTGTATGGGTGGATGATGATCCAACTGGAACGAAAAAGTGGGAGTTCTTGAACTGAGTGACGTGGTTTTCCTGACGCTGCAAGAAATTACCGCAGCAAGTTTTTAAAAACGGCTTTTCCTCTCTAGTATCGCCCCCAATAAGTTAGAAAAATGTCAAACAAGATATACGCACCTAAAAGCAGTTTTTTTTGTGCTGAAAGCTTCTTAATAACCCTTATTTGTTTTTCCTACCCCTTTTGTTAAAGTACGCACTTCTTTCAGCGTAAGATCTGGTCAGCGATGCGCTCAAGATGTAGCGGATACAGCGCGTAAAAGTGTGCCAAACTTCCTCCTCGACGTGCTTCATGTGAAGGGATTTGGTTACCGGAAAAAGAAGCCGCATGCAAAAAAAAAAACAGAAGAGAAAGTCTTTGTTTTCCTTCAACTTTAAAAAATATAACAGTTATGAAAAATGAAAGCCGGAAAAAGCTCTTAAAATATCCTGCAGCTGCAGTTCGAGCGAGGGTGGGCATTTACCACAGAAAACCCATGCAAATGATGAACTACAGATTCGGTTCCGTCTCAAGATGTAAGAGAGTCATTCAATTTCCATTTATGAGATCACAAAAAAAGAAGAAAAAAAAAAAACGTACATGGAGCCAACCACTTGCTGGGAGTAGTTGCTGACCTGATCATGTGACTCAAAGGAAAGAGCAACATTCTTATAAGGAGAGGTTTTCAGAACAAAAAAATGACCAAATCACAACCAGAGATCATTGCACCACAATACACAATATGATGTCTGAAATCCACTGCTTAAGTGTAAAAAATGTGCAACCATACAAGGACTTATTTGCGGGGACTAGGGTGGGGTCAGTGTTTTTAATAGAGAGGCACAGAAAAAAAGAATAAAACAAAAACAGGGCTAAAGTTCATCATCTGGCAAATAAAAACTGTTCTCAGTAAGACTGAGGCTAAGAGCAACAACTTACATTTTAAATAAATTATACAATAAAACTGTAAATATATATACTAAAAAAATAATTGTAATTTCTGATTTGCCTTATATTTATTTGGGTTTATGTTTTTGATACAGTGGCCATAGATGAAGCCAGGACTAGTTCTGCAGGACTACTGGCTCCTGTTGGCCCCTGTCTAAGACTGCCAATGTTTATGCTGATTTTCTACTAATAACAGCTAATGAAACCCAACATTGAAGATCAGAATACCACACCGAGTGGCAGATCTAAACCAATTTTATCATGGGTGCCAGAGTGGGACAAAGTTTGTTTGTTTTTTATTAATGGGGGCACATACCAAAAGAATAGCACACAAAAAAGAAGGCAATGACACATCGTGTGGCATATTAAATGAGCCACAAAGCCAAGGTTTAACAGATGAAAAGTAGGATCCTGTCATAATGTGACACAAATACCTGTTAAACTGTAAAGGTAAACGACTAAATTGGACCATGAGGTCAGTCAGTTAGTCCCTTCTACCAGTGCATATGTTAAAAAGAATTGAATTTGGTGTTTACATTAGAGGGGACAGTTCAACAGGGCTCCTCTCTAGAACAGCCCATGGAGTTGCATGATAAAGTCATACAATGTCCTTCTTTAGGTTTGCTCCAAAACGTAGGAAATGCATGAAGGTGATGTGGTTGGATACAACCTAAACTGGACTTTTTAGGCTTCTCTGTGAAGCAGTGTGGAGGAAAAGGATCAGGGGAATAAACCATCTTGGGATGCCTTTCAAGGAAAGGGTTACTCAAACCTGATTAGACAGTGATTCAGGCAATCAGTGTCATCAGTAGCTACTGAAAAATGAATGATGTGTAACCTAAAGTTAGATTTCTAGCGTCTAATATGGCTGCCTCATTTTATTTATCAACAATTGGGTGTTTGCCTCTTTTATGCCAATGAACTTCTTAAGAAACGTTCTGTTAAAGGGAGATTACCCAGCATTGTGCGGGCCATTCATTTTACCAGATGTAAACCATCAGAACTACTGATAGAAACATGAAATTTTTCCTATATTGTATTGAAAAACATTCCTTACAAAGTCAATGTTCAGATTCAATTGAAAGATAGTGTATGAATCTTTGAGTTTCTTTAAGGAGTTGTAGAAGCTGATGTCTGCGGGAAGGATCTCCAGCTGCGCTCTGTCCTGGCGGATCGAAGACGCCTCTTTGCCTGTTGTACCAAAGTGTAAATGAAGAGGAGACTCAGGGTTCTCTGTTATGTTTTTAGAGGAGTCCTATTAGAATGAGCTTTCTTTAAGCTAAAGGCTCTTATGCTGCTACCCCGGCAGATGATGGCACATTGGGTCACTCTCAACACTCAGCACTGATAAGCAAACACTGAAGGACCAAAGCTTCCTTGTGCAATAAACTCTGTTCTGTCCCTTCTTGTAGACTGCTTCACAGCTGCATCTCCAGTCCAAAAACTGATGTTTATACTCCACTTCTTCTTTTTCACTATTTAAAAGGTGGAAAGCCAAATTTCCATTGGAAAATTGGGTGATTCATTTCGTTTTATGGGAAAAAACAGTCATTGATGTCATATTAGCTTCCATGCTTTGGTGTCCTTAGAGAACGCTTCACCTAGCAACATATAAGATTAAATGCTTTGGTTCTGCTTCAAACTCATTACTTTTCTTCAAGGAAAATTGCATACCAACCCCCTACAGAGGGTTTAAATCATTCACCCTCAGCTGGCTTTTAATTAGCTCATATTGTTATTATGATTCCTTTGCTAAAATAGTTATTTTGAACTAAAACTAACATGAATATGTTTTGGCAATAAAGATATTTAACAATATAGGTGGAAGGCTGAAAGTCAGTGTAGATGTAAGAATCTCCTGAAGCTACAAAGTTAGTTTTCCATCCGGGAGAGTGAGAGAGAGCAAAACTTTCTACAGATAACAGAAAGGTTGAAGAAAGGACAGAAAAGTTCCCATATTATCCTTTTAAACTTTCAGCACCAAAGGATAAGCAGCTTAGATTCTGCTTTAAGACAGATCAAGCATTTTTAAACTCTAATCCCTGCAGACGGTTTGAATTATTTAGCTCCACGCTGTGCTTGTTATAGCTGATAAAGGGAACTTGAAGCCTTTGCTGGAAAAAAAAAAAATGGATGCCTATCAACTTTAAGAAAAAAAGTGAAAGTGTGGCATACAAAGAAAAACGCATTTCAAACTCAGAGGGTGGCATTTTTAATCAGTGTATTCTTGACAATATAGCAAGTTATGTTAGTTAAAATCTCAGTTATGTTGGGACAAAAAAGTTTTAAAACAACATATACATACGATTAAAACAGTGTAAAGAAAATCAAAGTATTCACAATCACGTTTTTTCTTTTGTTTCATCCATCACACAACACTGCATTCATACAGGACTACACTCGCGCAGGAACTAAAGGTTCGACAAACCCAGAAACAGTCACGGCGCCGCTTCTGTCGAGCCGTTTTGGATGTTCTTCTGTTGGTAGAAAAAAAATGGCCATTCTGACAAAAATAATAGTATATAGCATGGTCATCTATCTAATCTTCCTTCTCTGCTTTCAGTTGCACCCCCTTAGTTTTATGTACAAGTGAGAAGGCAGTATGGCCACATTGTACATAAGGATATTTACTGTGATATTTTCTCCCTAGTCATACAAAATAATATTTATCTGAGGTAAGAACTGAGATAGTATCAAAACAGTAAAATAATATTTTACTAAATGCACCTCATATTTGGAAAAGACGACAACTACTGTCATTAAAATTAATGGACTGAGACAAAAGAGCAGCAAAACAGATGGGTTAAAAAAACAAAAAAAAAAAAAACAAAAAAAAAAAGCAGGTCAGAAGCTGTGGTCTTCACTGGCTTTTTCTATTCGATCAGAGCCAAGGCCAACATATAGATGTTTAGGACTTTGCTCAAAAGTATGATGCTCTAAAAAGCTCCAGGGATACTTTCTTGAGGCATAAAACAGAGAAGTAAAAACGGCAGTTCAGCGAAAGCGGATCAGATGAATGTCTGACTACTGCCTGGAGTTTTAAATGAACCAACTAGAGCTGTAGAGGCAGGAAGGATGGGTTGAAAATGAACATGCTCTGTGATTTAGAAAAGTTTAAAATAATACCTATGATAGCTTAAATATTAATGTTTCCCCCCATCATTTAACCAAGTATCAGAGATGCACCTAAAATGTGTCATTTTCACCTGAATGGCCCCTCATCCTAAAGAGGTAAAAACCAATTTACGAAGAGGGATCCTGACATATCAAAGTGCTACCAGGTTGAGGTAAAAACACTCTTTGGTGTGGATTTAGTTACTGAATGAAGACGCATTAGTTGGCTGTTTTTTTTTTTTAAGTCAGTGGAAGCAGCAAGATGTAAAAATAACTGCTTCAAACCATCTGGGTTTCATTTTGATTTGGATTCACCAAAGACAACAGGAAGGCTGAACATAACTGCTTTGTTTTTACCCTTTGACCTTTCAAGATGTCTGTCGTGGAAAATGCTGGATTTGAATATCAAAACCTGCATTTTTAGAGTTAAGTTTTAAATCTGCACTGAAATCTGTATGAAATTCATAACAGCTTTTTTTTATTAGCAATGCTAACTATGCTAACCAAGTCTCTTAAATTATGCTAAATATAACTTAAAATGACATAAGATAAAAAAAAAAGCTGATGTAAACCCTGTTTAGTGACCCTTCTTACACACAGTGTGACATCACCTCTGCTCCCAATTTAAATATTTTAACGTATACTATCAGATTTGGCTATAATTAATCCCGGCAGGTTAAAGCTTCCCAAACCACAGATAGATGCATCCCCACTAACTACAGAACCACACTGATGATAACAATAATAGAGACATGAGAATGTACCAGCCCAACAGAAATAAAATCCTCTGTGGCTTCATACTCTAAGCCATGAATGCTGATATCATGCTGGAACTAAAGAATGGGTACAACTCTGCAGCTGCCCATAGAAACGATAGAAGCTTCAAATTTCACTGGAATAAATCTAATAAGTTTCTACCAGCTGCTCAGTGTGGAAAACTCCCAGTGACATATTAGGTTTCTGTGATGTCACCAGCTTTGAACTTATCTGAAATCTCCTGCAACCGGGAAGCAGGTCAACAAAACAAGAGACCCATCAAAGCCGGGGAGGATGGGTGTCCCAGGCTGGATGGAAAGTGAACCCATCTGATGGATGTATGGATATTCAATTCAACAGATAGCTTTGCTGACTGACTTAAGGCAGTGATACTGAAAGTTTGCTGACCTGCGCGACTCTAAAACTCTAAAAGAAGACCACAACCCAAGCCCACCTATCTATTACAACACCCCACCCTTACAGATTCAAAGGCCATCAAACTTTGTGTGTTCTCTCATCCTTCCCTCAACAATCGCATTTGCATAAAAGAATACTACACAGTTGTTTAAAGGAAGAAAAGACCTGTATACACACTCACAGACAGATACACATATCAGGACAAACATTGAACACGTTTCAGCCAGGAACCACACAATTAGAATCAGTCATGAACACAACGTCATCTTCATACCAGTGAAGGTGACTTTTGAGATGCATATTTTTACATCATCGTACATAAAAGGCTGTGCATTAACCATCATGAAGATCTGAAGGAGTTTTTCTTTCATATCAAATCATCAAATGTAGTATTTATAAATACAAACTGCAATGATTCCTGATTGGATGCATCATTTTCATCTGTGGTTCTGTTTTGTGGTTTGGATCTTCATGATAAGAATGCACTACGGGCAACATAACGACACAGAGATGATCATTTCTATACCTTCAGCAATGCATCTGTGTTGGCAGCGTACATGTAAGTATAGTTCAGGCTGAAATTACCAATCAAAAGCAAAGAGTTTGGAAAAAACAAAGTGACAATACTGTCTATAATTACAGTTAAAGGGTTTCAGATTTACTGCTAAGCAAAACTTTAGAATAATTAACTTATTTCAGTGTTCTCAGTGCACAGCAGTTTACAAGGATCATCAGTCCTTCCTTCACATAGGAGACAAAGCAAAGCTGATTAAAATGTGTTTTTCTCTTTTGTACATAAAGACATGTCGAACTGTCACCGCTCAGAGTGTTGCTTTTCGTCTTTGTCTCAATCTGCCTCGCTGTGAGTATCGGCAGGGACGCACTGCCCATCAGCGGCTGGCTGAACATTCAGTGAGCTGCAAAATATCCTGGCCTAATGCTCCAATTTCAGCTGGTTTGAGTTATTTCACTCTATAAATTCTTGCTTGCACAGATTTAGTTTAATTTGTTTTGGGGCAGAATTTGTTATGAGTCGGTATCCATATTTTGTGTTTCCTAAAAACCTTCTCAGAATTCCAGAAATCTTTAAGGAGGGGGAGGGTATCATTTTAGGAGCGTGTTTTGAGGTTCTCGTGATTTGGAAGAGAAAGGGTTGTATTAGAAGTGCAAATACCTCCATTTTATTTGGTGAAAATGGAGGTAAAAAAGGTGAAGATCTGAAATAAAAAAACTTCTTTAGGCTTTTAGGATGAAGAGAGTATGTTGCACTCAGTGCAGCAGCTCCTCCAGCTCGCTCTCTTTGAGCTTGGCATTGTCTCTGACTTCATCGAATGTGTAGTTCTTCACAATCTTCCCGTTCTGAAACACTGTGTGCAACAGGTCCTGAAATGAGATGAAAGTTGACAAAAGTAAGAGAAAACAATCGAGGTCCAACTGCACTAAGTTA
Organism: Jordanella pulchra; assembly: GCA_034780135.1. Lineage (NCBI taxonomy): Eukaryota > Metazoa > Chordata > Actinopteri > Cyprinodontiformes > Cyprinodontidae > Jordanella > Jordanella pulchra. The sequence continues at coordinate 6,180 of JAUZNJ010031659.1, read as the reverse complement.
AGGCACTAGACATGCAAAATACCTGTGATATCATTGTTTTTAAAGGTTGAGTTTTTTTTTTCTGCTTTCAGCTGCAAATCAGTTTTTCTCATCAAAAGACTTAAACTTTCTGATTGCAAAAGAGCTAAAGCTCTGTTAGGTAAAACGGATAATGTCTAGGAAGGGTAATTTTTAGAACATGTCGCTGGTTCTGAATCATTTTAGCTTTTCAGGAGGCGAACCTCCTCCAACAGTCAAACCAGCTTCTGTCTCTACCGTAGAAAATGATGCTTCCACCATCTGGTTCAAACCTCTAGGTGCGTTTTGAGCCCATCCAGTCCGGCACCCTTTCCCATGTTTATTTGTAATCGTAACAAGTTATTTGGGGTAGGAATATTTCCGAAAGGCGCTGTGGGGCCTTCAAACTCACCACCCCATACTCCTCCAGATCTCCTTTGCCCTCCTCCAAAGTGACGAAATCTCCGCTCGCCGTCCGGTGCAAAGACAGGCGACCTTTCTTCGATCTCTTGTTGGGGTCTGCCACCGGATCCTTGAACACGTTCACCTGAGACGTCACATAGAAATATTTCACATTCAGGATCCAAGTTTCAGGAACGGTGAATTCAGCAACAGGTCTGCACTCACCCCCAGTCCGTTTGTCACCACATAGCTGCATTTGAATGAGCAGTTGAGCAGATCTCTGGTCAGTTTCTGCAACAATGCCCCCCCAGATCCAAAGGCAATGTTCTCGATAGACCACTTGTGTTGTTTCATACCTTCCACGATCTGTTAAAACAAATCCAGGATATAAACCCTACATTCACTGCTCGAACACACAGACGGTCGTATAACCAAGCATCCTCACCTCCTGCAGTGTGTTGATATCCACTCCATCTCCTTGTATGACTCTGATGTAAGGAGGCAGAACTTTAAAACCTTTAGAGTTCTCAAGCGGAGGGAACTTCTTGCCCAGGATCTCCAAAACCTGCAGGTATCAAAAAAACTGTTCAGACCTCATGGAGGGCGTGGAAGGTTTATAGACCAGCAGACAGGACGGACCTTCAAAACTGTATCCAGCGGATTTCCTGAGTCCGGTCGAACGACCAGTGGGGCGTCTGCGCTGCGGGTCTCTATCAGCGCTCGCAGGTCCTCCCCCCAAATTTTCTCGCAGGCATTGTAGATGTCGTAGCTGTCGCTGACGATAGACACGGGGACGCTGGGAAACTGCTTGATGATGTGCTCAAACGCATCTTTTTCATGGTCTTTGCCCCATGCGGTTATGGTACTGCAGAGAGAATCGGCAGAGCAGTCGTTGGTTTTAGCTTCTGTTGCTGTTCAAGTGCTTTAGTCTGCAGGATTTTAAGAGCTAGATCCTCAACCCTTAATTAAATAAGACCATTTATGACAAGAGTAAATCTAACCCCTGTGTGGAGAAAACTACAATTGTACGTCAGCCTTAAAGCACCAAACGTATCACCAGATGCTTTGCTGATGTGTTTTCATTTTCTTTACATGCAGAAGTTGGTTTAAAGTTTCAGCAAAAACAGTAAAACAAGGAACAATCCTTCCTGAAATGAAGCAAAACCCCTGATAACAAGACTCACATGACATTTATAAAATTACACTTTTAATACATTTCCAGAAGAGGGCACTATACACCGTTTATTTCAAACGAGAAAAGACCTTTGAGATTTTATTCAGTTTGTTACTTAAGGTGTTTAAAACCTCTCCACACTCTCTTGGTCACAGCAGTGAAGAAAGAAACATAGCTGAATTAATAAACGACTGAATTTGAAGCTTAAATCTAGAATTGTTGTCTGCAGAAGAGGCAGCAATTTTCTGAATTTAAAAAAATGCTCTTGATTAAAAATAACCATCTTTTTTTTAAAACTTGAAAAAATTGCTTGGGTAACACAACTTTTGTTCCCTTACTTTCAATTTCCATAGAAATCAAAGTGGAATTTCACAGCAGAAAAGAAAAAACGAAACTGATTTTATGACAAGAGCATTACTCAGCAATTACTATAACAACCCAACCCAACGTCCTAGAATACAGTAACCTAAAAAAAAAGAGGGGGATTCTTCGGAAGAGCAATTACTGCTAAGCAGGAGAGTTAAGAAGCCATGATGTGCACGCATGCAGGAGGAATGAGCAACCATGTGTAATAAAAACCATAAAATGACATTAGTTCAATGGGTGACAGGGTAGCAGCAAATCAAAGCCATGCTCAAGAAATGAATCTGAAGAACAGGATAATAACTAGGTAAGGGAAGCTGAGTAAATTAGCACCAACTTCAGTAATACTCATTTTCTTTCTGGTCAGAAAGATTCAAGCAGCAACAATATTAGCAGTAAAGCATTAAATAGGATAAAGCATTTACATTTTCCTTTTTATCTTGAAGATGAATAAGTTCAGTTTTAAACATGGCTTCTGGTCTGAATGTGTATCTCTGTAGGACACTGAAAATGTGTTTCAACATTGTTCTTCTTTGAATATTTAAATAAAGCAGATTGCCTATGCTTTTAATTAAGGCTGAGCAAGAAACACGAACCCTCGGAGGAAAAAAGGTCATGATTTAATTTGGAAAATCTCTGTAGTCTGTTGGAAGTTAAAACACTGGTGCAGACACCTGTTATTACTGTTATTAATAATGAATATTTTTTTAACAGCTCCCACACTAATGAACACATGGATATTCAGTGCAATTCATCCAAACATTTCTACAGGAAAACATCATCAACAATATTTGGTTACATTTGCAAACTGGTTCACGTTTGTCTTTAAACTAATAAAGAAGGTCTTTACTTTTAACTAACATTTAAGCTAATGCTAGCATTTTATGTTGGTGTTAGCTACTGTTGCCGTTAGTAACTTGTTAGCTAATACTAACATCTTAGATAAGGTGAACATGGTATCAAAGGTTTGTATGGTAAACCTGTACGATCAAAGAAAAATGCTAAGGCTAGACTGTCTATAAAGACAAAATCTGATGTATTTGGACACAAGTCATGAATAAATCCTCTATTATAGTGAGGCAAACACCAGCTACATTTCCTTCTGAATATTTCTAGTTAAATAAACCAACCCTGGAGGGAGGTCTTTGTTTACCTGTGCTCTGCAGCAGGTACTGAAAACCCAGGCACTGGGTCCTTGGTTCCGTAGTACTTCTTGATGACTCCGATCCCAGCGACTGTGTCTGTACCCTTGAAGTTCACCAAATGGGCTGAAGCTCCAATGCCAGCAGTCTGTGAATGAACAGCACTCATTTAAGCTTTCCTGTAACATTCTGATTGATAAAACAGTGAAACAAAATCTGGAATTTGATTTCAAAATAAGCTTTGACCTGGAAGTCTAAAACACGGCAACATTTTCTGTGCTTTTAGAGGCTTCTTTTGAATTTCTCACTCTAAAATAACTTTTTTTTTTTTGAGGACTAAACCGTGAGTTCAGCTTTTCTTAGAATAAATGACCTTCCTCAGAAAATCAACCACTCATTTGATTCAGCTGTGAGAAACCAAGGCAACATTAAAAAGCAGCAAGGGCGTAGGTGTATAACTTCAAAAATATTCATTATAAAGCATCTCAAACATTTAAATTAAGAACATGCATTTAAAAATGTTTTTTGATCATTCATAGGTTGCACTTTAATTTCCTCTAATGATAAGAGGTTGTTTAATCTAGAATCAAAATCAAAGTTAGTTTTTTTAATTATCAGCAAGACGATTAAAACTGAAATAAAATACATGTCCAGAAATGGAGAGAGCACTACTTTCAGTAGATAACAGGAAGCCTGAAGGAGTTTAGCCACAATTCTCCTTTTGGGCTTTGAACGCGAATCTATTCATAACATGCTGCTTTTAGAAATCTTAACTCTGTATTATTTAATGAATACACCCTGAGAATGTGATGTACAGTGAGTATAAAGCAAAAGGAAGATCCAACGTCTCCTTAATCATTATAAAGGCATAGAATTTCGTCAAAATAGGCCAAAAAAATCTCTAATTGGAAGATCTTTACGTCAAAGTGTTCACTTCTATCTGTAGTTACATCATTGATAGCTCAGTGGGTTTCATACCTCTTGTGAAGACACACCCCTATAGCCAAAGTCGTGTAGTTTATACTCTAGACGGTCCAGGTTCCCAGAAGTCTCCATCAGGTACTTAGCGAGGATCTTCTTTTGCTCTCTGGAGTTGGTCGCCACTGTAATCGGGTACCAGATCTGAACAAGAATGGTCTGAGAGAATGAACAAAAAAATCCAGTTAAGTTCAGTTTGCACATTTTTTTTAGTTAACATCTATAAAAATGTTTCATTTCCAAGAATAATTTCTTTTTTTTTTTTTTGTCAAACCATCATGCTTTTGAACGAGCTAAATTCGGTTATTTTTCTGACCATAGGAACTGGCAAACGTTTTACTACGTGAACAGTCCAGCGACCGCCTGGTTTTCTACTATTCACTGGAGCTAAATCCGAAAACCAACAGGCTCAGGAGGGATGAAAGCTCAAAGCGCTTTCACACAAGGCCCACTGTGGGAAAAATACCTTCCTTGATGCTTCATGCTTCAATACCTGAGACAGTGATTGCATATAAAAACAAGCGGCTCATGAATAGAACAATAACTGGGGAGTTTCAAAACCGTAAACCAAAACACACATAGTGTAGGTTGTTTTTTTGTTAGCTTCCCTTTAGAGCTTAATTTCTAATTTTTGGAATCAGGTTAGGAGGTTTTAAAAATTACAGCTGGTTTTAACTAAAGACTTAACTCTTTGTCATAAGGAGTAGCACATTGTTCATTCTTTCCCTCACTGCTTGCTGGGCACTGATACGTCAGCTGGCTGAAAGAAGGTTAGTACAATTTACTCCAATATTCAAATGAGAAAAACTAATCTGTTTGGAAACATTTCTGGTTTTGAAAAAATGAAGACGGTTTAAAAACGAACCCAGTTACATCTGACCTGGAAACCATTTTTTTTCTTTTTTGACCTACTATATATTTTGGATCTTTCTTCTGGTGGAAGATCTAATAATCCAGGCAGAGGCCAAAGGATTTTTCTTTAAAATTTGATGGTATTTTAAAGACTCCAAGAGGGCATAGAGTCTAACAGGGTGTCCAGGACTTTTGGTATAACAGAGACCCCACAGCATGACTACTCCTCTGCCATACTTAATAATAGGAAAGACGTCTTTTGTTTCTGACCAAGAATACCTCAGAATACCTTTGTTGACAAGAGCCTCAATCTTAGTCTTTCTAACTAAAGCACACTGTTCCATTGAAAGCCTTAGTAGAACCTGGGGCTGTCTGACTAAGTTGACAAGGTATTGTTAATAAATACAAGTGTTGTTTGCATATTTTTACTATTGTTAACTTTAAATTTCTAGATTATTTGCATATTAAAAGAATAATACTTCAAAGACCCTTGAAATACTATCAAATTGTGTAATGTTTGGGTTATTTATTTTGCATTTATTTACACACTTATTAAATAAATAGAATCCGCTTAAAAAAAAAAACAACAGATTTCTTTTTATATAAATAGATGCTTTCAATTATTTGGTATTTCTGAACGCCAAGATAACAGAAATGGTATCAAGTATCAGATATTTTTCTGGGTATCGATATTGAATTTTTTTTTTTTTTATGTAACAACCCTTGTAGATCCAGAGGTTCACATTTATTGTAGTCAGAGAAAAAATATGTGTTTTATTCCCTCAAAAACTTGGTTTCATGTAGTTAGTTGTTTTTAATGTAACTTATCAAACCAAAGATGCCACTCACACCTTGCATTTCTCTAAAAATAGATTGTGGAGCTTCAATTAACAATCCTCCATTTACATGATAAAAAATGTTACACAGGTTTCCATTTAAACAAACAAAAAAGAAAAATCTCTAAACAAATCAAACAAAACATTTTTTTTAAAAAAGGGTCAGAAAATTATAGAAAAAACATCTGCATCATTATTATGCAGTGATTGTAAGCAGAAAAATAGTCAGCAAAGGCTGACTTTATTAAGATAATTACTTGTTGGTGTATGAATTCATAACATTTTTATAGTAATAGTCATGGACGACTCAGGGAAACATTTACTCTATAAAGCAATGAAAGACTTAAGTTTAGCTGGTAAATCTGTTGGGATCTGTTATCTGCCTGCCAGCTCATGCGAGCTGGGTCTCTGTTTCCCTGTGACTTCTGTTGCTCTT
>JAUZNJ010031658.1:0-14107 GCA_034780135.1 Jordanella pulchra | reverse complement strand
TTACATGTGTGTTGCAATCTTTGATCACCCTCTAGATCACCCTCAACAAGCCCAGTTATTACACGTGCTACAAAAAATGGCATATTTGGAATCTTTGACAATTAGGACCTAAGTGTTAAGCAACTAGAAAAAATAGGAGTAAAAATGTTGGTGAGGGATAAAACATTGGGGTTTGAAAGATAAGCATCTAAAATCATCTTAATTTTATCTCAATAAATACATCATATATCAAATATAACATTTTACCTAAATTTATTGTAAAACCAAATTATGATCATAATCAAATATGGTAACTAGTGAGCTTGTGTTCCAACAACAGAAGTAAAGCTGCTTCTCCTGTTTCTTCAGCCTCTAGTGCAGCATAACTTCAGAAATATACCTATTTGTTTATTTTCTTTATTTATAGCTATACCTCGTAACTCTAAAATAATTGTGCATGGACAGCGGAATCATAAACCCATATCACCCAAAAAGTTCATAGTGAATTTTCTGACATTGTTTTTTTTTTTCTGAAAGTATGATGCAAATTTAGTAAATCTAAATCTAAAAAGAAAATTGATCATTATTAAACAGTACATATACAGTAGATTAACATAAAGGTTTCCTCATAGGTTCCAGTAAGTAAATAGGTTTTGAGATCTAAAAGTCAGAATATTGACTGTGTGAAATTCGATTTGATCCCCTGGTGCTATACACATGGTTTTGATGAATGACAGAGTAATGAGGTAAAATGGTGCTAACTGCAGGTAACCAGTTAGTGCGTGAGCATACTCTTTATACATGCAAGCACATCCAGAGATTTGCCTCACACTGATTTGATTTTTCACCTCACGTGTCTCGGTGTGTTTCTGCCAGACTCCCTCTCTCACACTTTAATCCAGAATTTTAGGTTAAGGAGTTACCTGGGGTGCTTTAGCAGAGTGAAAATTACATTTGCACTGACAGGGAAGGGCAGGTCCATCCCTGGAGTGGAACTAAAGCCTGGCTGGGGTCGACTGCTGTCAGGCATCCATTCTCATTCCACACTCCCTTGAAGCTGTAAGTTTGCATCTCACATTTTCACAAATTCAGGCCACAATCAGCACTTTGGTCTTCCCTCTATTTTTTATAATAGATTCATCTTTTATTTTTAGCTATTTAATGTTATACATACTGAGAGCCCCGGGAACCAGAATCACCACACCTTTAACAGATGTATACAATCTGCTACAATATAAAGGCTATGTAAAAGTAACAAAATGTTCAAATGAATTCAAATAAAGTCAGAAGAAGCTAAGATGCCAGTATAAACAGCTGAGTCCTCTGCTGTTTCTTAAAAACATACATTGAATCCATGGCATGTAAATAAAAGGAAAGAGATTTCCAACCTATATGGTTTGAAATCTTAAAGTTATTTTTATTTTATTCAGTTATTTATACTTGTATTATTATTTTTTCTCGAAGCCACCAGAAGCATTGGCTTCTGCTGGCTTAAAAACCTTCACAAGAATGCACTTTAGTATAAAACAGAATAACATATTAAGTGTATGGTGGCAGGACCACGAAGGTCCAGGATTTGAATCCTGACCCGAAGCCTATTGCATGTTCTAATATTTATCCATGGTTATCTGTGGGTGTTGTGGCTTCCTCCCATGCTCATTTTATTTAATTTAGGTTCACTGATCTGTCTCAGCTGTCCTGGGCTGGTCATGTGTATATAGGTGCTTGTTTGCATGGTTCACTGTGATGAACACATTAAGAATATAACATTCTGAATGAGCTGTTAATGGTTTAAAAAGAAGGGATTTTGTTAATTACCTGAAAAATGGTTACTTATTCCAACACTTGGGTAAAGTTGTTTACGCATTGGAACAGGTGTCTAGATTGATTTAAAATGTGCAAATTCTACTAACCACACTAATATGGTCCTGGTCAATTCTGCCATTGTAATAACACTCTTATATTAATCTTGACCTCTTCTGAAAAGAGAGGCAGACGATCTCAAAGAGACCGGTTTGCTTCAATTTTGTAATCACCTTGAGATCTGAGATGCTGTGGCATTGCAATGGTGACTAGGGCCATGAAGCAGGCTCCTTAGCCTGAACCAATGCTTGTCCTCAGGTCAAAGGATTCTAGACAAGCAGTGTCTGAGGACAGAGGGCCTGGAAGTGATTTGAAAAGAATCTTAATCTAGGACCCACAGCCCATTCACCTCAACTATCCTGGTGACTTTCTTAAAAATGTTTAATATCTCTCTAATCTGAAAACAGACTGAAAGCCCAAAGATATGTATGAATATTGGTGATTAATACTCACAAATACAGTGTGTTTAGTAAAGTCAAAAACAAAAAACTAGATACTCACATAAGCATGTGAAAATGTATATTATAGGCAACATTACGTTGAAATCTGAAGTGGTAATTTAAGAGAGTTTAAAGAAAACTTCACTAAAGAAAGAATTGAAGTAGATTGATTATTCAGTACACAATAGAACTTAGCAAAATTGAATTTTAAAAAAAGTCCTTTAAATGTCTTTGTTCTATCAGTCTATCAGTTTTTAAAGCTTAAATTGGGGATAATTGTTGTATTTTCAGACATGCAGGAGTGGAGACAAAGGTCAGCCACTTGTTAACACTATTCCTTTGCTTGTTTTCTAATTAAGGTTAAAAAAAAACCAAAGCAAATCTGTGATAAATGACTTTGTTCCCTCTGTCTTTCTCATTCTGCTTCCTTAAGGTTATTGTTTACTCTGGGTGAGATTGCTAATAAGTCCCCTTAGGGCTGCATATTAGACTCACAGATAATCGTTTACTTGAGACAGAATCTTCAAAGTGAACCCTCCTGTCTCATGTTAATATTGAAAGCCATGCAGATGGGTGAGGGTTTTGCAGTGATTGAATAGGCGCTGGTTTATTTTTCTCACTTAAAGCAAAGCACTCTAGAAACCTTGTTCTTAGTGTTTCCTTTACTGTTTCATAATATTTGACATCAACACTTAAATTTCTTTAAAGATAATTTAAAAAAGAAAGCATAAATTTTATGATATGTCATCTTCATCCCCATATATATATTCTCTCATCTAAACACCCAACGAAAACCTTTAAGCAATCGAGACACTATAGATGGCAGTGCAAGCCCCTTCTGAATTCATCTGCAGTCCCGATCTCGATAAGCACCATCAGTTTCTACGTGCCTCATTATTCTCTTTGGAATTAAGGGTTTGACTTAAAGTTATAAGGCTCCTTCTCTGCTTTACATCACACATCTAAATCATTTGGCTCCAGTCCCATTGTTGCCAAAGGTTGGGGAGGGCTGGTCAGACTCAACATTGGATAGGATCTTTATTGATCAGATCCTAAAGGGTGTTGAAGGAATCAGTGTGAGCAGACTATGAAAATGCATCAACACATTGATTGAAATGATGTCCCAGAGAGAAAGAAAAGCACTCAAATGAAACCCCCATCTTATTCTTGCCTACTGTACCATCATGCTGTCTTTGATTCTTGAGAATAATTATGATTGCTGGATTTGCATAATATATAAAAATCCAATTGCTGGGAAAAGACAATTTATGTTCACAGGTAGTGTGATAGATAAAGACCATTATTTAAAAACAGGTCTGTTCAGGCCTGAACACAAAACAGATATTAAGGGTACTGGATGGTATAAACCCTGCCATGGCCTGGCGACTCTTCAGCAGTGTGTCCCGCCTTTCCCTTATAGACTGCTAGGTCTATACTGTAGGTGTCCATCAGTTAAACCTCCTAAAATCTGTCGATGAAGGTCAGAGTAAAATCCACGTGTCTTTAAGTGTATAAACTTTATGATCCTTAATGACCTTTATAATTGCAAGTCATGCCATAAAGAAGTTATCATTCTTTGGGGGCAAAACATTATTTACATTGGGCTGTACTGGGTTTGGATTTTAGATGGCTCGATATATTTTACATATAAAATTAGACACACTTTTATTATGAATTATATTATACATAGTAATCAATGTTTTTATTTTACAAAAAAGGGGTTTAAAGCTCTTTTATGTCTCTATCAGATAACACTGCATTTTCCAGGTGCTCTACTTTTGTCTGAAAATTTGTTCATTTGAAAAAAGAGAAGCCATGTTATTATTTTTCCTCAGGTTTAGCTTAATTAGTTTATTGCTTTGTTATCATAATGGGCTTGTTTATTTTCATGTGCACCTTTATGTTTTGTAATAAAACAAACAAAAATTAATGAAATTAAGTTACTGAGTCTTGCTTTTTATTTTTTATTTCTTAACATACAAGTTAGAGTGAGTTAAAAAACAGCACTTCAGTTCAGTTTACCTATCCATGAATGGCCATAAATATTTAACCATATCTTTTAAGCATTGTTGTGAATTTCTTAATAAAACAGTCAGAAAATATACTTTTTATCAGTATTTAGTTTAATATCCATTTAATACACATTTTAATTTGCATTTGGTATCATTATTGCAAGACCACTCCAACATAAAGAGTTGTCCCTCCAGCCTATAGTTTTAGTAAAAGTTGAAAAATATGATTCCACTGCATATCCAAAGTGCCGTTGATCAAGAACGGCAACAAATTGTGAGTGCAAAACTTAAGGTGTATGAGAAATAACAAAACAGATTGTAAGGATTAAAAATACACTGAAGCAGTAATAAATAATTAAGACATCAAAGACTAAGGAATCCAATTAATACACAGTTCAGCTATTAGGAAAAACAATTAATGTAATCCCTATTTATGGTTTTGCCAACAATGGGGAGACAGTTGCATTGGATGGCACCAGTGCCAGCAAGAAACAGCTGAACACTACTATATGTTGCTCCAACCACCCCACTTCACATTTATTCTTGAATTTAAAGGATTACTTAGACCACCAGTGTATTCGCTTGATCAAATTCAAACCTGTGAATCCATTTGTTGTTTTGTACTATCGATGGACTTGTACCTTCTACAATAATTAGACTCTTAAAATCCCCCACTTTTTTAAACATGTTTTCCCACAGAGTTTAAGGCAAACTTTCCACTAGACCTTTAATATCCGGTCAACAGGGCTCCGCTTTTAAAGGTGATTGAGGCCAAATTTCTACAGGTAGATAATTCCAAACACTTGCAAGGAAAGCCAGAGAAGCAGATTGATGTACTTGAAGGAGAGCAGTTGGACAGATTATTTTTAGTAATAAATAGTTGATAGTCATGTTGTGCTATGAATAATTAACCTTGAATAATTAACATTGGTTCTCACCATATGTTTCACTTTTACTGTATATTTTGTCTTTAAACATGTGTTGAAAATAAACAATTTAATCTGAAACCTCTGGCTCTGGCCCCTTAAAGAAACTTAAGTAATCTCTTTGAACTGGACTTTTGAGCAACATGTGCCTTTACGTTTTTGTAACTATATAAAAACCCACATCATTTATTGACTGTCAAAGAGTGGATGCTACACTATGCTGCTGTGTTGTTTCTTAGCTCTGAGGGCTGAAGCTGGGTCTTTTTGATGAATGCTCATTTTCTGGCTTCATCCTATTGATCCGTAAAGATATGTTTGTTCTTTTCTCATATCTCTCCTTAAAGGGTGCACTGTGTGGGATGCTGTGAGCTCAAGCAACCCGACAGCACCAAGCAAAATTTCACTTTGACAAAGGCTATACACAGAGCAGGTCTCAAAAATATTTATGCTGCATAAACTGTTTTGGGTTTGACCCAAACATACATTCTAAACTCTAAACCTTGCTTTTCACATTCACCAACAACTGCCATTGAAGGGAGAAGAACACAGGATATTTTACAATGCAAACCTGGATAGTGTGACTTTTTATTAAATATTTTATTTGTCTTAACCCTTAAGAGGCTAATTTTTCAGTCCATTCTACTTGCAAAATAGGTAACATATCATTCAGTGTGAATAAACATCTTTCTAAGCACGAGTATTCTAATTTGCCACAGATCAATTGTTATATCGGTTAATAGTTTGACTGGGTCGTTGTCTGTTTGTAACAGCCCCATTGTAGCACTGGTTTTATGTTTAGAGGTTGATGTCATGCAGAAACATGACAGTTCTCACCATATGTTTCACTTTGTAGATTGGGTATTCAGGGTTAAATGCTGTGCTAACTTTTATCTGTTAAACATACCGCTATGAATATCAGCCAAAATGTTCAATTTTGTCCTAACCTAACCTTGTTCCTCATGCCATGCCCCCTACACAGGCTTGTTTGAAGCTTTTTACTTTGTTTCCCCTCTGAGCAGTGGGTATCTGATTTTCCAAGGCACTATACTGTATTTGCATTATCACGCTTCTACTGAAATGGGACTGCGGAATTTTTTGGCACCTAGTTTTTCATGAGATTGGTGTAATGCAGTTGACCACTGCTGATTATAGAGTTTTATTTGTAGCAACAGGTGGATTAGAGAGCAGGGATTAATATTGTGAAAGGAGGACATAAATATGCAGCACTCTCCCTGCCCCCCCACCCCCACTCCCACCCCCTCTGCTATAATTCCCCTTCCTTATTTACCCGATTTGCCCTGACAATGCCCAAGAGCATTTTTAAAGCAAGGTACCTAAATAGAGAACAAAAGAATATAACCTCAAGGAAATCTCTAGACAATTATAATCACAGATTACATATGTTTAAATGGAAGTACCTCTTTTTCTTTGCATAAGATTATATCCCAAAATGCTGTGTCGATTAAGAAAATGAGTTTAATATTAAGCAAATTAAACCAATTTAACCATACTGTAAAACCCGATTGTTGTATTATTGAAGTCTTAAGGCTTTTGTATTTTTTAATTCTTTGATGTACAATGGTATTTGCATCCAAAAACAGTGTCATAAATTCATGGCTGAAAGGATATGTGTATGTAATTTGCTGGCTGTCATCCTTCAAGATTTGATAAAGTTGGCAAGCTTTAACAACAACTACTGCTCTGTTGGGACTATATAAGCCCCATTATGCTGTTTAGACACTGGTTTATAAAAGTATTCAATCACCAATTCCCCGCTCTGCTATTTTCCACCTGCTTTGTCCTTTCATTTTTGTAGTCAGCAATAATCCCTCAATCCTTCTAGCCTTTCACACAAGGTGCTTTTAGAGGGAAATCATATCAGCTGAATTAAACTGATAAAAAAGAGTCTGGGCTGTACTTACAAGGATATTTGTTTAAACTCAATACAAGCCAATCAAATTCCTGAATTAAGCTTTATCCTTCTTTTTTTTTATTTACTTACCAGTTTAAAGTCTTAAAAGGCAAGTGGTAATTACAGTGGGTGAAAAAAATCCCCCTGTACCATGTTGTGCCCAGACGTTGCTGTTAAATGAAGCTCCCTGCTGTATGCATTTTCATTCATGTTGATGTAAAGAACATTAAAACATGGAGCGCTGGCTTGTCCACTGCTCTGTGGAGAGGAAATTGTTAAGTCACTCAGATTAATGAGCAAGTTTCCATGGAGACAGGCTACACTAGAATACCTGCTAGTATTAAAATAATGGAGAAAGATGTATGGTCAGTTTTATGTCTGTTATTTCTAACATCTAAAAAGAAGATAAACCTCATCGCTGAATAGCTTGTGAAACCAACATTCATATCAATAGTTCTTTTAATGGGCTTTTATTCGTCTCTTCTATCATTGAGGCGTTTGGGCCAGCCGTATTAACAACACTGCTTAAGATGGACAGATGACTTCACATATGACTCTAGAATACTTTGGTGTAGAGGCGTTCATGTTTGACTTAATGACTGCAAGGAAAACATATTCACCAGTGTTTTATTTTCAAATCATTAATGGGGAAAAAAAATCCCATCTTTTATACTATGGTCAAAGAATCCCTACAAATTAGTAAAAAAAATCATTTTCTTTAAACCTAAATGGCCAAAAGGACATTTAATCACCATCTTTTTTCCATTGATAACTACTGTGATTACTCTTCTAGGACATGAATATAAACATGTTGAAATTAATTTTGTTTGTATTATTTTGAAGAACTGATATAACTTGTAAGAGCCACAGTAAGTTTGTTGTATTTCTTGGGAAATTCAGTTGTTCAAATTAAGTTGCATTTCTAGGGTTATCATTATGATTCTATAAAAATATATGCTGATTGTTACAAATAATTAACATTTAATAGTCCATGAATATCCATAGTTAATAAGACTCGCCCTTTCAGAATAAGTGTATCCATCAGAGCTGTGGTCTGTAACTTGCTTACCAGAAATGCTTGATGTAATATTAGACAGAAACAGACAAATTTGATCCTTTCCACAATTTGTGGTTGACAGTTATTGCAGTATTAGTTTATTTGGCTGATATGCTGTGCTGTTTTTGTCTAAATCTGCTCAGTGCCATCTTGTTTGGCCTTATATTTCTAAAGGGCATTTGTTCAATGGTCTTGTGGTTTTTTTAGACACAGCTGTTGTTGCCATAATATTTTTATTGAAATTCATTTTATTTGTCTAGTTTTTTTTGTGTAATTATCCTGTTTAAAGACAAAGCTCTGTTATTTTTTGGGGTTTCTTTATTCCATGTCTTGAACCACTGTCAGAACTGGGGCAAAAAACGATGGGTAGCAGTTGCTCATCTGTGTTAAAGTAGTCTTACCCTCGTATTTTACACATGCAGTCCTTCTGAAGTTGTCCTTAATTGTAAGTTTAACCATTTTTTGGAAATAAGTAAATAGATTAATTAAATAGAGCTTACTCAGGCATTTCTTAAACCTTTTTCAGGGAGGGTACGCACTGAAATTTGCATGTGCATGTAAATAGAGCTTTAGCACCATTGGAAGTTTGCCATGATTTGAATAGAATGAATCTGGCTTTGCGGAGAACACACCCTCATCTGACAGATTTTAGGCTCCCCACCAACAAACATGTTTTTACATGAAAAGTCATTTATCCAAGAGAGGACCCCTCTAGTTGCTTACATATTTTTTGTCTTGACATAATATTAAGACAAATCTTTATGCTCCTGAGAAGTAAACTACCAAAAGTGCAGCTTTTTAGAAGTTGTGTAACTTTATGATTAATAAAACAAGACCATTTGTTTAGCGACACCTGGGTTGTACTTTCCCTTCTTAATACCAAGAAAGTTACAAAGAGCATTTTTTCTCAACTGTCCAATGGTAAGGACAGAAATTTAGATTTGTGTGTGGATAGTGTTGTTTGTCTCACATAAACCGAATTAAATATTGCATGATCAGCCTTGTCAGCCTTTAGAGTTAATATTTTAGGATAATTATTCAACTCTAGCAAGTTATGAGGTCTACCGTGTCCCTGCAAATTGACAATGACAGATATTCCCATGACCAATAACTGGACTTGAACTGTTAAAATTGAGAGAGTGCCCGAAACATCACAAATTTTGGAACATTAAATAGTTCCTTAAAGTAATTGGATGATTCAATCTCTCAAGTACACACACCAGTTCACATTCATTTCACCCCTCAGCTCAATCTTAAATTACAATCTGAAAAGGCCCATGGAGGGTGTGATTGTTCTTACCCCACCTCTCATCAAGTGAAGGACCTACTTTAATCACATTGATCTACTGGGATGCCCACATTATGGCTGAATCTACATTTGTGGCAGTTGGAGAAATGAAAAACTTATGACATTTGATATCTGCACAAAATAGTTGTGTTGGCCTGAAATTAAATGACTTCCAAATGATTCTTTCAGATGGGTCAAACAGAAGTAACAAATCTATTAAAGGATATGCAACTCAGTACAACCTTAATTACATCAAGGCCTTGTCCTTTTATTCACTTGAGTGATGTTCTAAAACAAATAGAAGTTAGTCTAGCAGTAATTTAAAAAGTAGCAGCTCATATTGAAGAGATGAGAAAAACGTTTGCAATCTTTCCACTGGACAGCTCACAGTGAACAGGACAACACTATGAAAACTAAAATTATAGCTCAAGTTCCACTGAGAAAGGGCTTAGCCACCCACTTTGTGTTAAAAGCCAACTGCTATCGTTGCATAAAATTATTGGCTATTAATCCTTTATTTCTTCAGCATAACTAAAGCATTTTTTTCTTGTATACATTTTCTTAACATATTATGCACCTGTTTCATGAGTTCATCCCACACGTTTAAAGGATTGTGTGTTTGAAATGGGCATGAAAGATTGTTTTGTTTTTGGACTGTGTTTTTTTTTTCTGGTAATTTTTTTTTTTGCTGATTTGGCTAGAAGTATCCTACTGCAACTCTCAATATTGGCCAAATATATGTATATCATTTTTTTCCACCAATGAATATATTTTCTGAATTTAAATTTCGAATGTTCAAATTCTGTCAGTAAAATACTATGCAACTGGAATATGAGGTGAATTCACCTCCTTCCGGGAGAGTTATGGAGAAAGACGTTTGCAACTTCTTGTTTCATTCTAGTTGTTACAGTATACAAAGTTGACAACTTTATAGGATAATGTTTCTGAACAATGCTGGTCATCGTTTCATCGTGTAAAAAGTAGGGCTGCAACTAGCGATTATTTTGCTAATTGATTCATCTGTTGATTATTTTTTCAATCAATCGATTAATAATCGGATGGTAAAGGGTTCCCAAAAGATTTTTTACAGAATTAGACCAGGTGAAAGTAAAACTTTTCCACCTGAGGAGTTTTGGGTAGAGCGTATTGACGGACGAAAAGGTTTTTTAAATCTGAAATACAAAGTATTTATATATTCTCT
Source organism: Jordanella pulchra (assembly GCA_034780135.1). Classification (NCBI taxonomy): domain Eukaryota; kingdom Metazoa; phylum Chordata; class Actinopteri; order Cyprinodontiformes; family Cyprinodontidae; genus Jordanella; species Jordanella pulchra. Next base: position 3,429 of record JAUZNJ010031658.1, on the reverse strand, counting down.
TACAATTTTAGTATCAGTTCTGCTCTAAGCGGGGTGATCTGTCAGCTAAAGGTATATTTTAGAGTCTCTATACTCACATTATTGATTAATCGATTACTAAATTAGTTGACAATTTTAACTAATTGATTAATCACAATTAATCCGATAGTCATAGTAAAAAGATCTACATCTTATCAAATAAAGGGATTTTTTTTCATGAATTCATTAGGGTGATACTGAACAGTTTTCTTTTTTTTAACAGCTTTTTAACTTTTCAAATTTCTAAATTGTTAAACTTTGAAACTCTTCCTCTGGCTAAGCATGTATGTAAGAAAGGACCACCTTTGCTGACAGAGTTTCTCTTTTGCAATTATTGAGTCTGGATTTTTTAAAGGCGCTCAAAGCAAAACATGGAGCACGTTTAGATGTGGAAAGTGACAGATATTGAGCACAGAACCTTCAATACCCACACGAATTGGTGATTTTTTTTTTTTTTTTTCTATTCTTATTATCAACAGCTTCTGTAGAATTGTTATTCACTGAAAACATAATAAAAAGTTAAAAATATGCTATTTAATGTTCTTATGATAAAAATGTCATAATAACTGAATAGGAACAATAGTAGAAAATCGTTCTAAAAGGTTATTTTTCTCCGCATCGTAGCATTGTCTGTTAATTTGGGGTCCCTAACCAGAAGCTAATTCTATCTGAGGGGCTGCAGTAGAGAAAAATTTGGAAATCCCTGCTTTAAGTAATAATCTGTTTCTCTCTGACCTCTCTGTATTTTTTTTTTATTTAAGTCAAAAAGGCCATATCCAAGTACTTGCTAAACTAGAGGAATAAAATGTAAAGTTAATCTTAGCAGGGAAGTCAACTTCTCTCTCAAGAGCACTGACAATTCAATTATGCGAAGTTCACAATCCATAGTGCAAAAATATATATTCTCTGGAGCACTCAATGTGATTTCTTGCAATATTGACAGTTTTACTTCTCTTGGCATCCTCACCATAGTGGATACTTTACAGCTGCTCTGATAGAGAGGTATTTTTTGCTGCTAGTGAAGAGCCGTCGAAATAGATTTCTTTGGTTACTCAGAATGTGTTAGCCTATGCTTTTCTAGCTCCCACTGAGGCTTTTCAAATGACGCTGTCTGACAATGCACAGGTTTTATTTTGTTCTGTATTATTTGTGTTTGTGTGTGCTCTTGTTTTTAATAGATTGTGGGACCCATTTTGAGGAAAGATTGCATTTTGAGGGCCAGCTGGTCTTTGTGGGGCCCAATGCCTGGACCCCACATGGGGAATTGTTGTTTTTGGCTCAGGGGTCAAATTTAGGACTATGGTGTGAATTAAGTTGAGGTTGGGGTTAGGGTTGGATATGACCCAATGATGGTTAGGGTAAGGGTTATCGTTACCATGGAAATCAATGGGAAGTCCCTACAAAGATAGTGCAACAACTTGGTGTGTGTGTGTGTGTGTGTGTGTGTGTGTGTAGGGGTTGGGATCATTTTAGCTGTTTTCTCAAAAAGGCTGTAAAATATGATTTCTTACTACTGCCTTTCAATACATTCTTAAATCTAATGGTGCAATGCTCTATTGCTGATTAGCTTTATAATAAAAGAATATCAATAATACAAACCCAATGTTTAAGAATATCAGGAAGTTAGAATACTTCATACCACCAATAAATAGATAGTTACTATTACTCTCATTTCTCTCATTCTCTCTCAGTACCTCCTAATCTATCCGTGTACTACAATATTACAAGCAGAACAGCATTAGCTATAATATCTTGTTGGGCCATACTTCCATTCAAATAGATACTTTTCTCACATTCTTTTATGCTGTTAGCTTATCAGGTTCAAACATAGCTCACTGTTTGTTAGGTGTGAAAACATTTTAATTTCCTAGATGAGAATAAACAATTAAACCTTTTGCAGTCTTACCTTAAATTACTTTGACATGTTTTTTTTCCCCACAAATATAGAAACTGGAAGAAAAGCATAACCGTAGTGGAGACATTGGCCTGTAATTCACATTATATTAAAATTAAAGACACAATAGAAGAAAACTGGGACACAAATGTGCTTATTTCCTTGTAGAAATGTAGAGGTCAAAAGTTAATTGTAAGTGTCATTGAAGGGGAACTCTGGTCATACAAGCATCAAAGATGAACTAAGTTCTAGCTGCGTAAAGACAGCCATCTGATGTGGTAAAACTGAGCATTGTTGGGGTCTACAGTAATATCCTTACACCACACAGTGGTCTGCGCTACTCTCATTAATCAGAGTTTAAAACCTGCCTGAATCAGAGTTGTATTAGTGACACAAGACAGATGGGCTGGTCCAACCAAGCAGAGCTGGTCTTAGAAGTTATCTCAAGCTTTGCAATATTATACAGATTAATTGAGAAGTTTGAAAATGCTAGGTCTACATTTGTTTTAGTAGATTAAGTTTGTAAAGAAAGAGAAAGGGACTAGCTATAACCAAATGGATCAAGGCGTACCAGGTAAGAAAGCTTCCTTGTCACAAAAGTAACTTTAAGTTTTGGTGCTGGTTATTATCCTCTTATAATCAAACACCTAAATATATATTATCAAAACAGTAGTTGAGTTGGGCACATTAACTGTGTTAATTGAACTCCAGGGAAAAAGTAGAGGAAACTCTACCAGAAGCTAATGTTTATCATGTTTTTACATTAATATTATTGAATAAGTACATTATAATGGGCACATTATTATGGCTTTTCACTTTTTCTGTTTTAGATTTGGATTCATTTTAATATATAGGGTAAAGCAAACGTATATCCTGCTGGAAATCCAGATGGTATTAAGTTGTTTTTCTGAATCCTAAGGAAATGTAATCCTAGCAAGTTAGCAGTTTGCTGATGTTCTTTCAAGCAGTTATGTTTCAAGGAGGAACATGTATTTAGTACATGCATACTCTGCATTTACTGTACGTCTGTTCTGAATTAATATTTTTATTGATATCTTGCAGGATATGCTGACAATGTCATGCAGTCTGTTATTACCGAGTGTCAGGAAAAGGAGTCAGCCAGGAGGAAGCTGCTCTGCCACAGTCTAGGAATCTACCTGGACTAGACAAAATCAAGCTGTCCCCAAACATCAGCAGTCGTTCTTAGAAGGAAGCAGCAGACTTTAGTCGTTTTCCATCCTTCATGTATACCTACCTCCATATAAGACCATGTGATGGACTGAGTTAAAAAACAGGAGTCACAGGATATTAATTAGAAAATTAGGGTTTTTTATTTTAACCCAAAGATTTTAAATGACAAAGATAAACTGAGCTCATAAAAGAGGTCAAAGAAACAAAACCGAACTCAGGCAGAAAATGTAAACAAACTGGCTGCACAAACAAACATAACTGACCTAACAAAGAAACGACACACAGGGGTTTATATACTGGCTGATCAGACCAATTAAGACACAATA
>JAUZNJ010031656.1:0-39226 GCA_034780135.1 Jordanella pulchra | reverse complement strand
TTTTTTTTTCAAGTACCAACATCTTGACCATTTTGAAACAGTAGTGGAAGAAGGTTGGGAATACAGTTATAAATTTATTATCTAGTTTAAAAAAACTTACAAAAAAAATAAAGAAACCGTGTTAGCCTATTTTTGTTGAGGAATTGAACCCAGCAGATGAAACATAAATCTAAGTGCTTAAGAAAGTATTTTATTTGTGCTTATTAGCTCTATATTACAGCTCATGTGTTCATATTTATATCGCAGATTCTGAATAGGAATGCTTCCTCTGGCTGCATCTAAAAGAACAGACCTAGTACCACCAGCGATTCATGTTCCACATTTTGAGACTGTAAGTGTATGCTTACTCTCCAGTTTACTGGGCATCTACCTAACATGTTCTACATATTATTGTGCATCCATAACATCAATATGCAGTACTTAACATTGTCCACACGAAGGCACTATATACTTCTTTTTTGTTGCATCTAATTGCAAAACTCCTTAGTCTGTTCTTCCATACCGCCAGAGTTTACTTAGAATTCATTTATGGCATTGATAATTACGTAAAAAATATGTAAAAAAAAAAACCACATGACGATTATACTTTTATTAAAATCCTTAAAATGAGATTAAATTGGTTCACAGCTCCATAAATATTAATATTTAGTAAAACTTCATCAGTCAACCAAAACATATTGTATATTTATATATCAATTTAGTAATTAACTTAATTATTTAGTAGCTTGGCATATTTTTCAGATTAATTTATGATTGGTAACCTTTAATTTGTGATGTTGTTTCATATCATTCTCACAATTTAACCTTTAAAACCTAAGAGTTATAAAGTTCAGAAAAATATTTCGATTATATTTAAAAATGTAGCTCACCATTTGCCATAGTCACACAAAACCAATGTTCTTAATGTCATAAATGATGTAAAAATTTGACTCAGGTTGTTTTAAATATCCTCTTTTCTGAGTATTTATTGCAGTATAAAATGAGAGTTTAGAAAAATGGCTTTGAATCTTAACTACGGCAGTGGAGCTACCAGGAATTATTTTGTAGATCCCGAAAAAGAAGAGCTGGACTAATGCTTCTATTGAAAACTGAATTAAAGTTTATGCTTAGCCTTTTCTGAGCCACCAGGGGGTGTGATTTAGCAGATTCTCTGGCCTATGAGGCTTTAGCTTAAGCCTGCTGATTGGTGTGAATACCCACATGTGGTTGAAAGCTAACCAATAAGAGTTCAGTCAGACCCGGTTGCTGTTGCTATGGCACATCAGAGGTACTAAAATAAATAATAATCTAACATAAAAAAATCCATCTCCAGAAGGCCTCTTCCATTTCACCAAGTCGTCAACAGACCTCCACCTTTCTCCACCTTTCACTGTGATCCTAGGCCCCAGGAGCTCTGTCTGCTTTCTATCGGCCAGTGAAGAGTGAAATGAGCAGACAAGCTAACGCTGATCTTGTATTGTGTGCTACAAAGACTTTAGACCCTCCCTTATGAGGGGAGAGCTGAGGCCCCTCCTCCGCCGGTTGTCCTGTCACTTGACATTTGAGCTGGCAGCCTCTCTCGTCACCATTTTACTCTGTTTCACTCATACAGAGAGACACAGATTTCACCAAGTTTGCATCACTTGATATAAAATGTATGATGCAAATTTTCCGTCTTCATTTTCTTCTTGTTTCAGAGGAAGCATAAAAAAAAACAAAAACATTTGCTGCAAGAAAATTAGAAATGTCTCAATTTTACCACAAATCATCAGGAAAAAAGCAGAATCTTGTTACATTCAAATAGATTTGTGACAGATCTAAACATAACACAGATTTCCAATATCTAATCTACTGTACTGGCTGGATTCCAGCTCCCTAACATCTACATTCATACTGTACACAGACGCACGTAGGCACACAGGAAGAGAATTAAAGACCCCCCTCTTTATTTCTCTCTGTCTGCTTCTTTCCCCTCCTCCTGTGATAGATGAGAGGGCTCTCAGCCTGTTAACTGGCTCCGGCCTTACTGACTGGCAGTCTGTGAGCCCGCCCCGCCATCCCTCTGTGCACGTGGATCAGTCTGTGCTGCTATGAGAGCCCCAGCATCAGAGAGTGGAGTGGAAACAGGAAGAGGAGGCGAGGGGGGAAAGAAAGGAGACAGAGGAGAGGATCGGGTGAGACTAGGTGGCGAGGAGTGAATGAAAGGGAGGAAAAAGGGGAGAAGAAGGGCTGCCTGGACCAAAGACCAAAAAAAAAAAGAGAGAGGAGAGGTAAATGAGGAATGCAGAGGAGGAACTTGATGTGCTTATTTTAGGGCTGTGAATGGAAATCTACTGCATGCATTGTGTGTTAGTGGAGAAGTGTGTGCCTCTCCGTGTGTGTTTTTCTATTGTTTTCTCATTGTTCTTGGATCATATCTGTGTGTTTTGATGTTGTGCTCTGTCAATGATTTGCCTCTCGTTGAGTGTACTGCAGTGTGCGGCTGCAGACTGCTGCACATTCATGCATGAAGCTCACACACACACACACACACACACACACACACACACACACAGTAACATAGTTGCACACTTACACAAATACAAGCACACGTCCTCACGTGCAGACCCACACCGAGAGAGGAATGTGAAATGATGAATGTAGTAAAAGAGAACTGTTGCGGTTACGCTCCTTTGTGGTTCTATTTTTGCAAACAGGAGGATTAAGCTGTTGAATATGGGGCTCTTTGTATGTTTACTGTTGTAGGAAGAGTAAGTCAAGTGCAAGAATTAGCCCTAATTTAAATTAATGAGTAAATATGTTTCTAATAACATTGTGACCCAATTGTCACCTTTAAATGGTTGGGATTCCCACTGAGGAGCTCAGAGATAAGGTGACTGTCACCATGTTCAAACCGGTATATGCCTTCAGTTGATTACCGGCTTTGATAACCACCTGGACAGCCATTTCTAGGTTACCATTCACCACGCAGGCCAGCTGTGTATCCAACGCTCATGCATGCACAGTCTTCCTCACACCTGCCACTATGTTTTATAGTCTTTGTTAGTGAAAAAGCTAGACATTTTTTTTTCTTAATCTTTGCAAAAACACACACACCTCTCTGGTATTGCTGACCTTGCCTTGGTACATTCCAGTACCCCCGCTGACAGAAGCTGCTGTTAACTAGAAAAGGGAGAATGGGGGGGGTTCTACAAGCAAGGATGTTATTTTTAGATATTGGATTAATATTCTTCTTTTACTGTAAACTTGCACTGTTAGTGTCTGTATCTGATTAATACTACTACTGTGCATACAGTCAACTGGGGCAGAGAGTGTATGGGGGGGTGCAATACACTGTCCAGTCTGTCTGTATACCTTGTTGCTTCTGCTCGATCTGATGTCTTTGCAGTTTTGTTCTTTGTGTTGGCTAAGAAACCACTAGAGGCAGCTGTGGTGTGTTGCAGACTATCCTTCCCTTTTATGGTATAGGAGCAGGATCCCCTGCATAAACACACGCACGCTGATGCACATACTGCAAGACATGCACATCTGCAGTGGTTTGCTGCAGCTAGCTTAGATATTAATGAATATGGTGTTTCTAATGTATTACTGGGTTTTTCAAATGTGATGCTGTGAAAAAAAAGCTTTTTACATTCTTAGAACATTGTTGTTTATCTTTCAGTGGGAGGTATGGGTTGTATGTTGGATTCAAAGGTACACTAGGGTTTTTAAGAAGTTGCTTTTTGCATTTGCCTGATTTGGAATGGGGTTCCTAAAGAAAGACTTAAAGTAAGCCAAGTTTTCTGCAAAGTGGAGTACTGCACTGCTTCCCATACCCCTGATGTTGTTGATCTGCTGGTCAGCTTGCTTAAGACGTGTCCTAAACCTTTTCCTTGCTCAAAAGAAAAACATATCAGCTCTGTGGAAATTTAACTCAATTCTATTCAGTTAATACAACAACAACTGCCATATTAAAGCATGAAAGAAAATTATAAATTAGTCTAACTCAGATGTACTCAAATCATACATCCTTGGTTATTGATTTTCCAGCAATCTCTCCATCTGAGCGTGTAATTGATGATAGATGGACTGTTGGGGAAAAAAAGCCAGCATGCCATGAGCATTAGAATGAATAAATGAAAACAAAGTAAGCAGTATAACTCACAAAGTTATTTTGTACCATGTTAGCATATGAAGTGTAAAAATATAAAACTTAAAATAAAAGACAATAAAAAGCCAAGTTATAGGTATACTGAAAATAAGAAATGTGAAACTTAAAGACTTTCTAAGAACTGTAATGAAAATAAGAGCAAATGTCGTAAGGACAGCAGATTTCCCTTTTTGATTCATTAAAATGCATCAAAACTACGAACTCCGGGCATCTGAAGTCATTGAATGCATCAATCAACTGCTTACACACTGATGGATGATTAGATCATGCATTTCCTTCACTTTCTGTGGAATCTGAAATGATTATGTTTATCAAAGTAAAATCCTTATACGACATCATACCGTTTCCCATCAGCCCTTCTTTTAAGTTTGAAGACATGACAAAACAACTACATGTGTCCCGATGCAACTTTTTTATTACCAATACGATACTGATATTGCAGTTGGAGAATTTACAGATACCTACATTGACCTGGTACAATATTAGCACTAAAAGCATCATGTTTTATTGCTTATTTTGTACTGCAGAATATTAGAAAAAGCATGAACAAGGATATTACTGAAACAGGGAGCAATAGTCAATAACAGTATGAGACCAACTAGCTCATGTTATATTAACCAATGAGTTACAGAAATTCAAACACAAGCAGAGTGTTTCTATTAGCATGGAAATATCTGAGATTTTAGGTGCAGGCCGATATGATACGATTTTATTTTTTTGCTGATGTCAGACTCACATATGATATTAATATCAAATCCAGACAGACCTAAAAATAACACTCCATCATGACCTGTCTATGCTGCACCCAAACTTCAATGTATAATCACGACTGCCGATATTTTGAACATACAAACACTGCACTATTCTTCCAGCTACAATACCACAGCAGGACCTATGAATATAAATACTTAATTTTATGCTACCTCATTTAGATTGTTTACTCATGCCACAACTATTGATGTCTGAAAATGAACGTGAACCTTTATGCATTACTTTCTGTGTCATTTATTAGGCTATTGAATGCCTGAGCTCTTGACCTAATGGTCAGCTGATCCTTTAATACAAGAAATAAAGTATAATGAAGCTGTGACATCATAGAAAAGTAACATACTTAGTAAAAACAAAGCAGGATAAAGTCAATTCTAAATCGCTGACCTCTTTAATCAAATCCTACTGGAAACCAATTACAAACGCATATATACTCTAAAAGGGCTTGATGCTCAGCATGGTTTCTTTTATTTCCTGCTTCTTTTTAGACTCTTATTAGGAATAAGTGTGATGAAGAAAAAGGAAGGTGGTCAAAATCTGTATCCTCTAAGAAAACCCCAAATTTGTATTAGCTTGAAATTCTGGTTTAGTACATACCTAACTTAAAGGGTTATCAAAATAACAGACTATTCTACCTGTGGTGGGGGCAGCTGTGGTTTTTCTGTTCTATAAAAAAGCAGCTAGATCATATTTTAAGCTCTTTGATTTATTTTTTTCTTGTTTAAATAGCATGATGTTTTGTTATCCTAATACATAAAAAACTGATCTAACTATAATATTTCCATACCAGCCTTAATGGTGCAGCTATGTTAATGTGATTTAAAAGAAAGCGAAGTTTGATCATCTCACAGACATTTTCCATCTCCCATCACCAACAACCTCTCCTTTCTGTGTCAGAAATCACACACAAATGCAAACACTCCTCTCCTTGCTGGAGGCCTTCCTCCCAGCCCTAGACTAAATGATATCATCGGTTGCCAGGGATACCAGGGCACAGCGTGCCGAGAGAAGGGAGGGCGGAGACACAGGCAGAGCTGTTCACATTGCCAGAAAGAGAAAGCAAGAGGCTGGGGTATTAGGTATCAAGATAAAAGAGGTAGCCTTGTTGAAACAAGACGAAAAGCAGAAATGCTAAACCTTAAGGAGGGAAGGGGAACTGTAAAAATTGGAGGTTCTCTAGAGGTTGTTCATATTATTCTTCTTTGTTTGTAGTGGTGACATATATCAAAGTGCATATGTTTTATTAAATATTTAGAAAATAATAATAAAGGAAGAGCGCTACAGGTACATCCAAAAGACTCACTTTGATTTAAAACAATAAAATCATCTTGTCTCGTACATCTGTGCACCAACAGGTTATGGTATTTTCTTAATTTCTTTACTTGTGTGTTTGTGTGCTTTTCTTTGCCAGCTCGTTGCTATTTAAGGGGATCGGTAACTGCTCCAGTCGGGAGTCTTTCTCTTCCTGCCTGACAACTTAAAGTTTGGAACTGAAAGGCCGTCCTCTACGTTGTCTCTCATTGGTCAAGGTAGGATTAGCTAACACAAGCACCAAATGTTTAGAGTTCAAATGCATGCATCACAACAAGCCCTGCTCCTGCAAACAGGAAAATGAGGTTGACTAGTATCTAGTGACAACATGGGAGGGAGGAAACATGTAGTGAGGCATAGAGTGAGGACAACTATAAAAAACAAAGTAGTGTCCTTGTTTAAAACAAAGGTGTTTCTGCAGTGCACTCCCACATGTGAAAACTGTCTGTGTTGCACATTCTTCCTTAAAGGTTGCCTCACTGTGAAGGAGAGAGTTTACCCAACAGCAACTTAACCCATTTTGCACATGAGATCATTTGGCCTGAAGGCTGGTTTCCAGATGTCTTAAATTAACCCTGGCGCATATGGCTTTAATACTGGACGCACAGAGTCGCTGTTGTGTGGAGTCGAGTTTAGGCTGCGGTTGCTGACTGACAGCTCCACGGACAGTACAGCAAAACAAAAGTGTGTGTTCCAGCGTGCAATGACAGGGAGGGCTGACGACAGATGGTCTATCTGCAGTCGGTGTAGGCAAGCAGCTCTGGGTCTCAAGCAAAGCTACTGCAAGTCTTTGTCTGAAGGTGCAGCAAAACTGTACACACAGTCAGACATAGTTTACATGTGAAATGGAAGGCATTAAGCTCACAGTAACCTCCTTTGTGACTGGGACAGCTGGCCATTGATGTTAATCACCTTCCCTTTAGAGCACCAATGAACGGGTTTCATAAGTGGTGTAGCCATGATTCCAATCCAAGAAAATGCTTTTTATCAGGAATCAAACAAAGCATCAAGATGGTGGTTCCCGGATCACAGCGTTGCAGAGGTATACAACTTTTTGCCTCATTTTAATTTTTTTTTTCTCTGATTGACGGGCAAAAACATTTTTGAATCCAACTGAGTTTTTAACCGAAGTATAAGATTTGAGCCCCAGAATAGAACTGTTATCACCCTAACAATACCATGTCAGCATAAAATAAATAATTCAAAATGTCCACAAACTATCAATTAAATGCTGCTATTATGACAATCAGCAACAGGAGCCTAGCAAATACTTTGCAAAGTGTGAACATGCAGTTGAAAATAATCTCCACAGCATGACTTTGCCACACTACCAAGGTTTGAACATCTCACAAGGTAATTAAATCCTTCATTGGGCAAATGAAAGAGTGTGGTATAACTCCAACCGACATGCAAAATACTATGAACACACTGTTCCCACTGTTGTACCATCATCAGACTGTAGATATGCTGTTTTTTTCTTTTTTAAACTGATTAGTGTCGATTTGAAATACTGAGTTAAATACAGGATACTTAAATAATCAAATTCAATCTTAAGCATTCAGATAGAAATACAATAAATAGATTAGATTACGCCCAATCTATTTCTTAGAACCGTTCAGTCAAAGTAGCGTAAGAGGAGTACAAGCAAGACAAGTCTCTAGATGAGCAAAGCTGGCGCAAGCATCGGCAAAAAGACTTGCAGTCACAGTTGAAGTAAAAAGGCAATAAAGATTTAAATCCGAGTGGCTGAATACATTTAAAAAACTTTTTAGAGTGATATTCAGAGTTATGCACTACTTTGTGTAAATATATCAAATGTAGAAGACTTCTAAGGATATTAAATGATTATTTTTAGAAAGCAACGTAGCAGCTGTTGATCTCAGAAAAATATATGAGGTGAAGCATTTGTAGTGTATTTCTACAACTTGTTCACAAAATAGCACTGCATGTAAATACTGGCCCACTGTGGTTTTTTTTTTTTTTTTTTCTAAATGTGCATCTAAATTGAGCAATCGAGCCAAAAAAAGCCTGAAGCAACGGAAGACAGAAGTGTCTCACTTTAGTTGCTCTAGCAACTGGTTCGGCTTCTGCTTACTTAATTTCATTCATCACTCGCAGAAAGGTTAACACAGTGCAGCAGCTGCATCAGTCACACCACCAACAAACCTGTGGAGCAAAAACATGTAGTACAATAAAACACACCACGAGGGAAGTGGTAAAATGCTGCACGGCTGCGTTTTGTACATGTTATAAATAGCCCCGGGGGGTGGGGGGAGGTGCTTATCACCAAATCAGCAGTGTTCTCAGTGGATTGAGACACCTCCTGTGTGTTACTTATATCATTCAAAAAAACAATTATTCCCTTAAATGCAAACTCAGGAAAATTAACAGAAGGAAGAGAAACCGAAAGAACAACCAGTCTAACACCTGATATGGAGTGTGTGTGTACATTAGTGGTTTCTAGGCAGCAGAGGAGCTCAGTGTGCCTCAGGAAATGGGTGTACTTAGGGTAGTTTACAAGACAGGAAGTATAGATCCACAGAATTAGAAGCTGATTAAAAGCAGTGACGCTGGACGGCCTGGATGAACCCAGGTTTAATGTCTGCTGTGGACTAGAGAAAAACACAGCATCTCCATTTTTTCTTGTTTGCCCCTAAAGAGAGGTTGCCATGGATCATGCGTTTTTATTTATTTATTTTTTTCTAAATGGCCACCGGCTGTAGTGGCTGCTGTGCACCACTGATTAGAGGAAGCCTGAGTTCACAGTGTTGGTTTGGTTTACTTATCAGTCAGACCGCTGCAGAAATACAGCGCAGCAGAAAATACAGCCTAAGAGACATGCAATGCAAAAAAAAACCCACTTTACTGTGGATCAGTCTCAGCAGCACATGATAAGAAGGTCATTTTGAACAAAAGCAGAACAAATTAAAGTTAAAATTAAATGTGAGAAGATGCATGACGAGCTATGTACCGAGTGATTTTTCACTCGCATATGTGTGTTATTTGCAGACTGTCTCTTGTGCTCACGAGTGAAGTGGAGGGACATCGGAACACCAACCAAGAGTGGTAACCGCAGAACATTTGTTCCTGTTTCCATTATCATACAAGTCCTTAAAGGGCAAGAAATGTTTTCATGCAGCACCATACACTGCCTATCCCATTTAGCTGTACTCCTAAAAAATTGTGCAGGAAGTCATAAAAATGACTGCAGCTTTGAATCCAGTTGCATTATCTTGCACTGGAAAATTAGAAAACTCTGACCTTTGCCTTTAGTACCTTTATTTAGTGTTTAAGACATGAGTGAAATGTTATCAACAAAGTTGTTTGCAATATTAGGCTAACTTCACTCTGCAGGTTTTGATGCTCAATTCCAATGTTTTTAATTAAATTTGATTTACATCTACATGGTTGTTCAGACTACTACTTAAATGCGGCCACTGTCAGGCTCTGTTCTTAATGTTTCTCAGGGCCAAAGCGATTTGCATGTGCAGAAGGACAGCGTAGGTATCACACAGCAGTACACTCTTTACTGAAGTAATAGTGATCAGAGCCTGGAAGATAACATAAAAGTTGGATGAAATTTGACACAAACGCTCAGACTTCTGATGCATTAATATTTAGCGGATATATATCCAGTTTATCACCACATATGAAAGTGGCACAAATTGGATTTTTTGGGAGGTGAAAACATCCAAAATTAGGGGCAAAAAAATAGATTTTGGTTGCATTTCCCTATTGGGTAAACATAGCCTAAGTTTCACTACTTTTGAGACGTTATCAATCTCATTACACACATCGGACAACATATAATGTTTCCTGTAAAATTACAAAGATTACATAATACAGACATATAATCAACATTTGTACAATCTGCCTTTTGTTTCAAAGCTGTCCTACCGGCAGCTCATCCCTCAGGTTTAATGTAACACAAAGTTTTAGGAGCTGAGATGGCTATAAAATAAAGATTTTTTTGTTTGTTTGTTTTCCCTTTTCTTTGATGTATTCTTGCTATAAGACCCCTGACTACCTACCTTCAGTTTTCTTGCCAGTTCACAGGATTATTATTTTAATCTTAATTTTGCCTAATTCACTTTTTTTTAAACCTTTTGATACTTTTTTGTTTGTGCACCTGGAGCCACTCATAAAATTTGTGCTTAGATAGCTTTAGATTCTGTTTTAATCATTTTTCGATTGGTTCAGTTTTCTGTATTCCCTATTACATTGTTTAAAATGTAAGTATGTAAAAGCATGGAATTTCTCCTTTAAAAGAATCGAGACAGGTTTTATTCTTATATGCCTTTTTTTCAATAAATAAAAGTATTGAACTTTAAGGACTCTTTTTATTAAAAATATAAACTCACCAGGCACTTTATTAGGTGCACCATGCTAGTACCAGGTCGGACCCCGTTTTGTGTTCAGAGCTGCATTAAGTCTTTTTGGACTAAGGTCAGATTGTTTAGTTCATATTGAAATGATAGTCTGGGATGTTTCGCGCTCTATGACATGGCGTGTTATCCTGCTGAAATTGATACAAGGCAGGATGGATTCATGCTTTTATTTTGTTGATGCCAAATTCTGACCCTACCATCCAACTGTTGAAGCAGAAATAAAGACTCATCAGATCAGGCAACATTTTTCTAATCTTCTATAGTCCAGTTTTGGTGAGTCTGTGCAAATGGTAGCCACCTTTTCAATTCCAAAAACTTTTTTTTTTCTTCTACTATTGAATAAATAACTGTATGAGCACAACAACACATTGATGTTTGTCATTCTGATCACTTTGAGTAGCTATTTTAACCAAACCATTATGCTATTCTGAAGTATTTTTATAATTGACAACTTCTACTTTTACTGGAGTAAAACCATGCTTAAGTAAAGCTACATTTAATGAATGTTGTACCTCTGGTCATCACTGTATTTGACAACAAAGGCAAATAAAGGCATTTCCACCCTGTAGCCCTCCACCCTTCCTATATTAGACCAAATGCTGAAAAAATTAGATTTCTTAATTAACTCCATTAATTCGACCATCTTCAGCCTGTTCTTACCAGTCTGTTAGGATTTGCCCTGAATATATGGTGGTGGAGACTGAGGGCTGAGCTTGGGAGGGCAGAGAGACATGTTAGAAAAACAAACCAATCACTGTGTATAGGGTCTCATCTAGCCTACTGTTAACCAGAAAAATAAATAGTTTATTTGTACATGGATACCCAATGTTTGTATGTATATAATTTAATGCAATTAATTGCATTACTTTTTTTAACTTGTTAAAATGTTTCTAATTTGTTAATAAAAGTCCAGCCCCTAATTATGATTGTATTGTTTTCTTTTAGGCTGCATGTATCATCCAGCAGACCTGTACTCTGGCCGCAACACATGGGTCCCCTACCCAGCTGGAGGGCCTAACAGAGGACAATGGGCACCTGAAAATCGTCGCCCCTGGAGCCATTTACAAAGGTGAGATTTACTATTTCAACATTTAAAGCTGTGTTTTAAGACTCCATTTGTTTTAAACAGATGATCTTGATTTATCTTACAGATACATTTGTAGGGCCTGATTTTCAAAGATTGCAAATAAGGGCACAAAATTGCACTTAAAATAAGTAAGGGTGTAGTGGGTGATCTTCAAAGATTGCTATGCAAATATTAAAACGTGCAACGCATTTAGTTTGCCCCAATAGAATTAGCAGATGTGTGTTCTACAGGTATTTTCAAAGTTACTCTAAACACAAAATAAGGTTCAAAGCCATGTAATATTGGGTAATAATGACCAAAAAGTAATAACAAGCATCATTCTAAATTGTATTTATAGTGCAGCTACAAAGTCTATCTCAAAGTCCTGTGAAAAAAAGTTAAAGTTAAATATTAAAAGAAAACGTATAAAAGGTGAGAAAGTTGTCTTTATCCGCTGCTTGACCATTCCATCCATCCCTACCTGACAAAAAGTGAAAGCAGTCAGATTCATTGCAGATTACATTTTAAACAACTTATCTTCACTGATCCCCCTTAACAACAGCTTGACCCAACATACTGCAAAACAAGGTTGGCCCACTGTAATTTATTAAAAAATAACCACACTTTGAGCCCTTTAAAGAACACTCAGGGGGAAAAAAAAAATCCCTTTTACCACCAGTAACAAATGTGCACGTTCAGCATATATTTAAAGATGTGAAATCTTCTGAAAATCCACGCCATAGTGTGCTAAAATGTTTTCACTTCATTTATTCTGAACATCTAGTATGCATCTAGTGAATACCAGTTGTTACAATGCGCATTTAAGGTGTGACAGATGAACAGCTAGTATACATGCATTATTAAAAAAAAGGAAAAGAGTGAAAGTTTATGACACTGGTAATACACTTTGGTGAATGAAGTCACCAAGCAGATGTGGGCTCCCGTTAATTAAATGTGCTTTATAAAACACCACCTTCCTAAATTATGTTTTTTGTTCTGCTAATTGCAAAACAAGAGTTTACATTTTGCACACGCATCAAACATTTTTTCAAAGTTGTTTCACTATATCAGCTCAACAAAAGATGCAGTTGTTAAGCTTATTTAATTGAGTGTGTTAATTGGCAAGCTGCCATGGCTGAATGAGCTGAGTGACAGGCAAAAATAGTGGTAAATTACTGTGAAAACACTTATTTGACCAGAGGAACTACAGCTTTAGGAGATTATAGCAAATGGGGGGTTTATATTTAGTACATTGTTTTGTGTTTCTACTATAACAATACTTTATGTCTGTGGCATCCCTGTAGTCTGTTATTTAAGCTTCTTTAAACCAGCACAGATCCCACATCATGACTTTAAAAATCGACCAGAACTTGAATAGATTCTACATTTTTTTTAAATCAACCCTAATAAGATAAGATCCATCGCCCTTATTCATAACATTTTATGTGAGGTTCCTCAAATGCTGTCTGTGAAAAGATTGCCCAGTCATGGAGACAGATCTGCTGCTTAAAGTGAGGGAGTTTGTTCAGGTTGAAGTGAAATGCAAACTAGAAATGACCTCAGATGCTATTCAAAAATGAAGAAGAGGAGGATTCAAAAACCACTCCACATTTAGTTAGATGACAGATTCTTGTTGATGGGATTGTTGCAGGTTTTTATTTGTCTAACTGCTAACTATCCACTGATTTGCCATTCAATTTCAGGGACAGTAAAGTTAGAGTGATGTTTCGTGAACTGAAGTACTGAAGCTACTGATAAACATTACAAGATAAAGAGTCACAGCTTTACACATAAAAACATAAAAAACTTCAAAGCTTTAAAGTCCAGGAGGGACTCTGATAGCACTCACCAAAATATAAGCATAGAATGCTGTGCTGCAACAAGGTAGGATGATGGCACAATGTGGCAAGCTCAGCAGTGTATCAAATTTGTATAGGTTACCCCCTACCTGCAACCCCTAATCCTGGTAAAAGGATGGTGAAAATACTGTAAGGCTTAAACTAGCAGTGTAGGCACAGAAACCTTATACTGTATTTCTCATTCATTTTTTTTTGAAAACGATTACAAATCATCCTTTAACAGATTTCTTGATGATAAAATAAATATTATCTTGTTCAAAGATAGGCTGTTAAAAAATATTATGTGACTAAAAGATTTCTGCCACGTGTTTATCACATGTTAAGAGAATTATTTCAGTCATTAGAACTTGAGACTCTGAACTGGGTTTAACTTGGACACGTCCATAACAGACTGAAGAGTTGACTTTTAATGAAATACTAGTAAAATCTCTATTTTTCATTTTAAAAAAATTACTGCGGATATGATTGAATTTTGATGTTTTCAATTTTACAGATGCCAAGAAGGACACAACCAGTCACATCAATCGCCATCAAGTCGTCTTTATAACAGGTGACTGAAATGGTTTATCAATAACACAGTGACATATGGCATTAATGATACTAAACTAGTATCAGTGTTACTAAAAATCTAATGATGAGACAATTTCATCCTGTCCTTTGACCAGCAGTAAAAAATGTAATGCTACGATTTGTTGAGTTCACAACTGTAAAGCAGAACCGTGTAAAATATATTATATAAGTAACATAATGACTCCAGATAAAATTGGCTGTTTGTTTTATTATTTTTTTAGAGGGGACAGGTCAATCAACCATGTTCAGGATAAGGGCATCTCAAAGGGCCACAGGCATCAACAAAGGGTTTGGGATGGTAAAGAGCAGCAGTTTGACGGGCAGAACTGGCATCACAACTCCCCACGCTCATTCCCCAACCAAAGCGGTATTAATGGTTATCTAACAGGACCAGGACAGCGCTATGTCGACTGGCAAAACAATGTCAGCAACAATCTGGTGAGAACCGCCGACTGGGAGAAGCCTGTACCTTATATTAACAGTTTTTTCTCTTTTCCAAATAGCAAGGGGATCCTAGGTTAAATCGCGGTAGCAGAGAGCTGCAGCCTCCAATGGATAGATGGGGTGTGTCGGACCACCACAGGAGTTTCACGGGCAGAATGTTAAACAACAGGCATGGACCCTGGAAACGTCCGATCCTTCACCAACGGAGAGAGCAGCCGCTCCATCACAGCCCACCCCCACAGCACCATCTGTCTTCGAGGAATGGATGTCCAGCTAAAAGGAAAAGGGACTCTGACTCTGCTCAGGTAAACTAAAACAAGTAGGGTTTTCTTTTTAAACGAACAAGTATTTCCAATTCATGAATTTTTATTTTTGTGAAACAACACACGGTGTTGGCAAATCCACTACTTAATGATGGGAGGTTTCTTTTTACAGTCTTCGCATCTTGGATCAAGATATCTATCTCCGCCTGCCCATGCTCCATCATCACCCAGTCACTACCGTTGCAATCAAGATGACAGAGCAAGTTCCTGCCTACACTCTGAACACAGGACCTCAGCATCACATCAACAGGTCAGTAGCTCAGGGAAGGAGAGGACTACCCTAGAACGGCTGCAACTGACATCAGTTATTGTCTGAAATCCTCCAGGAAACCTCTGAGCTGCGAACAGGAGGCCATGGCGTTGGTAACTTAGACCCTTCCAACCAGAGTCCTGACAGCAGACCACACTATGGTAACAAAGGGAAGGTCGAAAGGAAAATCTCAGCTTCACCAGCAGACCACACCCGTGTGCCTTACAGCCAGCAAAACCATCACTACCACCGGCACACTAGCCAGCAGAAAGTTCCACAGCACAATAAACCGTCACGCCCCCTGGAGGAAAAGGACTTGCGTAGCCATTATCTCAAGCAAAGCACAGTAAGAGATAAACATTTAAAATCAGCCTTACAACTCTAAAAACTGCACAACATTTCATCAAAAACTGACATTAAATCTAAACTTTCGCATTTCAGGAATATAAGCGCTCTCATTCAAGGAGCAATTCAAGGGATCCAGCACTTTGCAAAAACACTGGTGCAGACTATTCCCCTTGTTCATCCACTCCCTGTAGTCCTAAAGATGGTCGATCCACATCCAGAAGTCCAGGTGCTCCCTCCAGTCCCTCCTCATTCACCATGACCAGTTGCAGGAAGGATTTAGTGGACATTCAACCACGGTCTCCAACTCTCAGTGAACAGCCGAAATCCCTAGCAAGCCTGGGCCACATCCAGAGACTCAGCTTGACATCCACCACATCTCATATGTCTCATTCTGGTTCAAAATCCAGGATTTCAGATCCCAAACACAGGAAAACCTCAGTCTGTTCAAGACAATCTCCTGTTGCCAGGGTGAAGCCAAGCAAGCCAGAGAGAGGGAAGGATGAATTAAGAAAAACTCAGACCAAACACAAGGATAGACTAATGAGAAAAGAGAAAAGGGGTGATGCTGCAAGCGGGAATGATGAGGGAAGGAAAAGGAGGAAGAAAAACAATGAGAAAAGCTTGGATGAGAAGAAAAGAAAGAGAGATAAAGCTATGAAGAAAGAAAGAAAATTGAAATTGAAAAAGATTAAGAAAGAAAAGTTTTCTTCCACCTCTGGTTTCCTCTATCCAGGACAGGTCAAAATGGGTGAAAATAAAACCACATCTTTGTCAGCAGACGATCAAAGCCAGTCATCCCTAAAACTTAAGACCAGGGAGAAAAGTGATAAAGTCAAAAAAATTCTCACCAAATCACCCATTAAAACCTTCAGTTCTAACTGCAGTTCCAAACATCCACCTTCAAAGTATAAACGAATATCTGCAGGGAACAACATTCCCACAAAGATACCAGGAAAGGATCATCCCATGGAATCTACATCTGACTCTATAAGTATTCGTCAGAGCAGCAATATCACCCCTGATTCAGAAAATGGACCAAAACTCAACTCTGGTAAAACATTCCTGTCAATCTTACATGACGTCTCAGCTCCTCTCAGTACTACAAGCTCCAATGGGTCAAACCAGGCGGTCCATGGGAATGAAGAGAAGAAGGTGGGAGCTCTCAACGCTCCTGACCTTCAGCCTGAGGCAGTGCTGGGCAATCTCAGTGACACAGGGGACAACCATGCAAACACTCCTCCTGTGCTCAGCTGGCAAGGTTCCCCTGTTTCAGATTTTGAAGAGGATGAAGAAGAGCTCAAAAAGGGTGTAATAAGTAGACCTGTTCTCCAGCCCAGCCCCACTCAGTGTTTATCTCCTCTTCCTGCAGATAGTGAAAGTAATGATGATTTAGATCCTTGTACTAGTGAATCAAATGGCTATTCTTACGACAGCCCATCTGACTTCTGTGAATCCTCTTGTGAAATCAAAGAGTCTAGGGAAGACAAAGAAGAGAGGACAAATAACAGGAAAAATACTGGTTTGCTTCTCAGTGAGCTCCACCAACATAAGGCAGGTTTGGATGATGTCTTTAAGAGCCTAGCCACCTTCCTCGAAGGCCAGAGGGCGTCGTGTCGTGGTGGTCCTTTCGGTGGGGCTACCTCAAAAGGAGTAAAGTACTCATCATCTCTTACTGTGGCCTCCCAGATTCACTGTGATGAGAATAAAGATCTTTCTCACAAATCAAATCCCACAGCCTTCTTTGAGTCTAATAGTCAATCACCTCCTGATGTTACTTCAGACTCACTTCTAAAACTTCACAGTCTATCCTATCGAAAAGATTCAGTTGGTCATCTCAAGGAGCAGGAGGAGCAGGAAGAAACCGAAAGCAGTTCAGATGATCACCAGGTGGGAAAGAATAAAGAGAACCTCCTGGAGACAACAGATTCATCACTTCTAGAGGGATCGCTGAGTGCAGAACTGAGAGTGACCACAACCCATTCAGCCTCTTTTACCAGTGTCATTACAGTCTCCACTAAGGAAAGGAAAGAAGCGTCCAAGTGCACAGATAAAAAGTGGAAGAGAAAAAATAAGCATGGGGGAAAGGAGGACATCATAAAGATGAAGTCAAAGAAAAAAGAAAAGAAAATGAAAACGAAAGCTAAACATATAAAAGATACTCAGAAGAGGGAATTTTTGTCCTCAGTATCACCCATCTCCAAAAGTTCCACCAGACCTCTTGCAGACAGTATGAAGGGCCAGATTCCTCAGGAAAATCAAACACAATGTGGCAAAGCCATCAAGAGATTCAAACTGGACACTGGGAACTCTGACATAAAGGTGGAGGAGGCTAAGGTCGGAAAGAAAAGAACCTCACACACCAACTCCTCAAACATAGGAACCTCAGCTGCAAGACTCGCTACGTCAGGTTGTTTAGGTCCTCATTTACCAACAAGCGAGTCTCTCTGCTCTAATTCTCATATGGATCCCCTGAAACTTAAAGCATTGTCCATGGGCTTGTCCAAGGAGCTAAAAGTGGTCTTGATTAGAATGGACAGTGCTGGAAGACATACATTTAACATATCAGAGCTGGAGGAGAAAACAATCCCAATGTCTGAGCTTAGCATTCAAAACACAGCGGCTGAAGTGGTTAGCGCATGCAAGTAAGTGGTATCACAAATACCCACATTTGTTGTTGAATATTGTTCATTGGTGTTGTGTATGTTTATTTATTTCTGTTTGATTTGCTGTGTTTTCTCAGGGGAGCAAGAGTGAAGGGGAAATTTAGGGAGTCATACCTGCTTCCCTCATTCTGTGTGAAGCCTAAAATTGCCATCGACATCCCCATTCCACGGGAAAAACTGAACCCACCCACACCAAGTATATATGTGAGTGTCCACTAATTATTGTTTTTCCATCATTGTAAAACAATGCAGAACCCATAAACTTATTTGTCTTGTTAAATACATGCATTGAAGAACATTTTTTTCTCTTTCATGTGTTCTTTCACATTTAAATTTGACTAATTGTTTGGTTGGATTTTGGAATCACCATGATAATTGTAATAGGGTGCAAACAAATCTTGGTGAGGTTGAAAAAATATCATATAATGCTAAAAAAACTCCTTATTTCTATGTGTTTTCCAACATTTTAAGTGTATCTTCATATACTCTTCTGCAGTTGGAGAGTAAGAGGGATGCCTTCTCTCCGGTTCTGCTTCAGTTCTGCACAGATTCCAAAAATGCTGTAACGGTAATCCGAGGCTTGGCTGGCTCCCTCCGCCTTAGTAGGTTTCAGTTCATCCCTTGGTTCATTCCATTGTTTTGGGTTGGAGTGTAAATACAATGAAAACATATCGCTGAATCTGCTCCCTGTTCTCCTCTTTTCTTTCTATAAGATCTTGGGCTGTTCTCCACCAAGTCACTGGTGGAGGCCAATTCAGACCACGCTGTGGAAGTGAGAACTCAGGTTCAACAGCCTGCTGATGAGAACTGGAACCTTAACGGCTCTGCACAAACCTGGCCCTGTGAGAGCAGTCGATCGCACACAACCATTGCCAAATATGCTCAGTACCAGGCCTCAAGCTTCCAGGAGAGCCTGGAGGTAAATATCATCTCTTACTATTACTCTATTGTATATGTTTTTAGAATAAAGAAACATATCACAATATTTGAATTTGATTTAAAACTCTTCTCTTTAACCAACTCAGAAAGATGTTTTTTAATGTGGCTGTAAACACCAGGGTCAAATGTTTTGTAATAAATGTTAAAGCAGTTTTATACTGAAGGTATTACCTAAAAAAAAGTCCAAGCTAGACCTTAAATATACACTGAGAGCTCAAGTCCCTTTTGCATGAGATTATTTTACCAGAGGGAGTACATATTCGATTCTAGCAGATTTTGTAGGCTAGCTCGCTTACAGAGAGCTGTCTCAATTAAGGAAGACTTAAGTCCCCTTTAAGAAATGATTGGTGACAGAAGTTTTGGTGTTTCTTGTAATTGTACAGAAACAAAAAGTTGCTCAACTGCTGCTAAGCCAGTCCAGCTCTCTACCTTCTTCAAACATTTTTCTATTTATAAGGGTCTAAATACAGTCAAAGCAATACCATAAATTTGATTAAGTCTGTGGTCCTCGCTTGAAATTGCAATTTGATCTGTATCTATTCCAGAGAAGCACCACCGTGTGCCAGCAGTTCAGTAGGTTCTCTGAACAGACACACTCTCTGCATTCCTCCATCAGCAATGTCCTCCAGCAGAGCCAAAGGATGCATAACTGCAGGGATTGGAATTATGCATGCCTTTTACGTAGCTATTTATGAACATGAAGGATTGTCTGCAGCTTCTCCACCTTAAGAATCATCATTGGTGACTTGTCAGAAATGAATCTGCTGATCCACTACAGTTTCAGGGCGTTAGAGGGAAACTGTGTGTTTGAGAATATACATGGATTCTATGCTTCTCGGTAGACAGCCTGATGTGCATTATTATGCCCAAAACAGAGAAATTATTTTTTTAATGTGTATTACGTTATTGTATGAGGTTAAATGAAATTGAAGTTCCTTGTTTACGTTTAGTTCAAAATGCTCACACTCCTGCAAAAACATCAGGTTCTATGCTTGTTCAAAAGTCTAATTTTAGTGTATTTAAATGTATTAGAACTCATATGTTAAAACCTTTTGTGGCTGCCACATATTGTTGGAGCAGGTTACACTTTTGTGTGGATAGCTGCACACTTTTATGCATCACTCACTTTTATAAACCCTCAGTTTTGCTTAAAACATTGTACTGCATGTTCTTTTGTGCTTAGTGCTTTAGTTTAAAATCTTTCCTATAAGTTACATTGGTCTACCAAGTCCCTCCCCATCTGTTCAAGATTTTGGCAAAACTCACAAGTTTGACTCTGCAAGCAAATGCTTGGGGACATAGTAGAGGAGCCTGAAGCCGACCTCTCTCCTCTTTTCTTTACATCATCTCTATTCTTCCTAAGACAATGGATCTAGGTTGATGCCAAAAGTTTAATTAAGGTCTTGTCTGACCACAGCACTTTTATCCAAACCAAACTCTTCACTGAAAAACCTAAAATAGACATTCACATATGCCTAAGGCTGTAACATTTTAGTCCTTTACTCTGTTCTCCAAGCCCATTTGTTTCCTTGAGAACCGTTGTCCCAACTACTTTCAGTTTTTATCTCCTGCCATGTAGTCTTATCCATCAGCATTTTTTTTAATGAATTATATAAAGCTAATAACATAAAGGAAAGTTATCTTTGTGGACATATTCATTCCCCAACCTCAGATCTTCAACACAGAGAAAGATCAACAGTTCGATTTAAAGCTGCTTGACGCCATATATTTCTAAAACAAGGTTTTAATGATGACATAGAATGCATTAAAATAATAAAACATCATTGTGTTTTGTGGCATAGTAGGTGAAATAGTACGAGGAAGAACAAAAATGCCTCTTGAAATGAGTTAGAGATGCGTCCTTTCAGGATCACCCTAGCCAATGTCCCTCTACAGGCTCTTTAATTTTGGTTTAATTGTAAACAAAATTGCTTTTAGCAGCATAAACTTGCTTTTCCTATTCTTAATATTACTTTACTATAATAATTTCATTCAGTATGTTTAAAATACCACAGAATTTTTGTTTATTGCACCTGACTTTTACATGTACTAAATATAGATGCAAAAACTACTCACAAATCACTGAGATTACAAAAATCTATTTGCACATGCAAAGTATTTACATTTCTCCACTCAAAAATATGCAATGTTTAGCCATTAGAACATGATTTACATATTTATGAAGTCAAATGCCAAAAGATTTTGCACATATTCGCAGATCTTTTAACGATGGTTTGCTTCATGGCAATGGAACATTAAAAGTAAGAGAAAGTCACATGCAGTACACAGGAAAAGTAGTTCCTGCACATGATTAGAAACAAAAAACCAAACCAAGGAAGTTTTAATTCTACTACTAGGCTGAAATTAAGCAGTCATTTTTGCCTCAAAGGTTTGCTTTCCCATGTTTATATTTGTTTCTCCATATCAAAATTAAAATACTGATGGTCTGCAAGATGGTCTTTGAAGGTTAAAGGTGAAATCCTGTCCTAACCTGCAAGTGTTCTTTATTAATTTAAGGAGGAGAAAGAAAGTGAGAACGAGGAAGAAGAAGAGGAGGAGAAAAACGACTCATTAGCAACTACAAAAGCTGCTCTGACATTACCCAACAGTAAAGTCAAACCCAGCTCAACAACAAATAAAACCAACTCAACTTCTTTCAATAAAGCCCAGTTGGCTAATCCCACCTGCATTAACAGGTTAGCAAACAACCCAGATCTGTCCATATAAAGAACTCCCTGTTGAGCAAACACTATTCACCTCAGATTTATCTTTTTCCCTACAGCCCAGAGCAGAAAACAGTCGGCAAGATCATTAAATTTGGGACCAACATTGATCTCTCTGACCCTAAAAGGTGAGGCAGAGTTTTTTAAATTCAACAAAGCTCATCACACAATGGTGTACGGTTACGAGTTTCCCTTATTCTATTCTAAGGTGGAAGCCCCAACTGCAGGAGCTTTTAAAGCTCCCAGCTTTCATGCGAGTGGAATCTAGCAACAACATGCTCAGTCTCGTTGGTCACACCATCCTGGGAATGAACTCCGTGCAACTTTACATGAAGGTTCCAGGCAGCCGAACTCCAGGTCAGTCACCTCAAAGTCACATATGATTGTAGACAAACAACCCCACAAATTTGTTGGTGATTGGAACTTTGAATGCTTGACCGCCCACAACTGGTGATTTGCTAACTGGAAAACTGAAATACTGATCTTCTTTCAGAGCACTTCAAAGCAAGACTTTCCGGTATGGAATTTATTGAGTAGAGACAACAGAGCTGTTTTTTTAATATCAGGTGTTTATTTTGAGTTTATAGAAAGGACAAAAGCTGAAGGAAGCTTCAAGAGAGGGAAATGTAGTTTGTACATTCACTGGCCATTCACATCTACTTGGAGCCATGTCATCAAACAAGTTGTATACCTGTGGAGACGTCTGTTTTCTTTGGTCCTTATTATCAATCATCGATTATTTGGCATCTGATAATAAGGCTTTGTTATAGTTTTTTTTTATTATTTAATTAGTTTGCAAACTAATATAAAACAGTAATTCTGAATCTTTATCTTCAAATATTAGGTATAACACAGCTTTGATTCAGTTTGAATAGATCTTGCTGAACAAAATGACATCTTGTATCATGGTGCTATTCAACTTTATGAAGCATAAAAATTAATAAGTTAATGAGCTGTAACCTGCCCAGTAAAAGGAAAGAGCGATGCACTTTTAGTTTGGTTTTATCTGTTTAAGTGCATCTATACAACAACCTGCAGATAGTGACGGTTATTTTTCCACTTTATTTTGTTGAAACAGTCACATTGTGTATTTACAGACACATTGTAAATAAAATGCTTGTGTTTGTATTCATAAATCTTGAAAAGAAATTAGAATCTGCCTTAATCATAATCAGTAGATATTTGAAGAACAAAACGGTTGATTTTAAAGTGGTTAGGTAATTGCAACTCTGTTTTTTATATTTTGTATAAATAAAAACTGTTCTACTCATCAGGGCATCAGGAGAACAACAACTTCTGTTCTGTCAACATTAATATCGGGCCTGGAGACTGTGAGTGGTTTGCAGTCCATGAACACTACTGGGACGCTATCAACAAATTCTGTGACAAGTGAGTATAAAATTCAATCAGCAGGTCCAGCAATATTATCTGTAAACTAATTTTTTGTCTTGTTGACTTTTTCCAACAGGCATGGTGTCGACTACCTTACGGGTTCCTGGTGGCCAGTCCTGGAGGATCTCTACAGCTCCAACATCCCCGTGTACCGCTTCATCCAAAGACCAGGAGATCTGGTGTGGATCAACGCTGGGACCGTTCACTGGGTTCAAGCCGTGGGTTGGTGCAACAACATAGCCTGGAATGTTGGACCTCTTAACGGTAATGTCTAAAAGAAGGAAGCAGATTCTTAAAACCTAATAATGCTTTTAACTGTCACAGCTTCTATTACCTCTAATGACTGCTTGTAATTTTTTTTTTTCTGTCTTTGCAGCGTACCAGTATCAACTCGCCCTGGAGCGCTTTGAGTGGAATGAGGTGAAGAAAGTGAAGTCAATTGTTCCCATGATCCACGTTTCATGGAATGTGGCTCGTACCCTCAAGGTCACAGACAAAGACACCTTCAAGATGATCAAGTGAGTTGTTTGTGACTGTAAACACATCTTCAAGTAGATGAATGTCTGTCTACATCTTCCTTTATCTGTGTCTCGCTTTCTACTCAGACACTGCCTTATGCAGTCCATCAAGCACATCCAGATTCTGAGAGACCAGCTGGTGGCTGCAGGAAAGAAAATCTTTTACCAGAGCCGTGTGAAGGATGAGCCTGCCTACTACTGCAATGAGTGTGATGTGAGTCCCTATACAGTCTGATCAATCCAATCAGGAATGGTTTGGCATTTTAATGTCATGTTTTAAATTATTTTCTGCCGAAAGGTTATAAGCCAATGATATGTTACCAGTATTGGGGGACTATCTTTGTGTATTGTTTAGCATAGATTATTTAGTCCTGAAAGTAATGCCTACATGGGATGTGCCAAGACTAAACTAGACTTCTGCTGTCTTTAAACAATCCTAATGCTTAAAATGTTAACATGAATCCTATTTTATCAGCCTTTAATCAGTCTTAAAGTTTAAATTGAACAGTTATTTTCTCAGATGCTGCTATTTTTTTACATAGGAAATGGAGATAGTAGGAGGTGTACCATAGATGATCTCTGTCTCCACAACTGTCTTGTTTTGAGAGTAAACAGAACCAAAATGCAGAGAACGCATTGATGGAATCATAATAAAAGGTTGAATGAAGCTCTTATTGCAAACACAGGAAGAAGGGAATGAAACAATGTAAAGGAAACCGGTAATGCAAGGAAATGGCAACGTATACGGCAGCAATATGACCTGGTAAGAAGTATAGCTGAGGAGTGAAGCTTAATTGCTTGGGAGGTTGATTACTGGAATGCAAAACAGAGGAAGGAATTGCTAACAGACTGCAGCTGTGGGAGAAAAGGGGTGGGGGGGCGTTGGGATGAAGAGACTTCTGTCTTGTAAATGATGTTAACTAAACAAAGGAAAACTAGGACTGCTAACTGTTTCTGTGTAGGTAGTTATTGTTTAGCGTTTGTATAAAGACCAAAAGCATTTTCACAACCACAGTTGGCTTAAGGTGGTTCAATTCTGATTTGGAGATTTTTCCTCTCAGCTTCTGTCTCCAGAACCGAATCAATGTACATCTGATGCAACAATTAAATTAGCTCAAACTTTCAGACTATAGTAATAGCTTAAACTGCTATGACATTTTCAAGACTGGATTTGTTGCTATACAGCAAATGGCATTCATTGCTAGTGGGCTAGCTCTTAGTTTCATGTTCAGGGCTCAACTAAATATTATACCAGCACAAACGATTTCAATTTTTGTCCTGGCTCTGCTCAAACTGGTCATTAGTCTTAATGTATTTTAGCTGCACAAATTTGGACTTATTTTTGATATCTGCTTATAACCTTTCAATGGAACCCAGAACAACTCCAGAAATCCTGAGCTATACCAATAATGTCTTACAAGTTAAGTACAAACCAAACCTGTCCCTGTGTAGGTGGAGGTCTTTGACCTCCTTTTAGTAACCAGTGAGAACAGCAGTAAGAAGACCTACGTGGTGCACTGTGAGGACTGCGCTCGAGCGAAGAGCTCATCTCTAGCCGGGGTGGTGGTGCTGGAACAGTATCGGATGGAGGAGCTGATGAAGATCTACGACAGCTTTGTGTTGGTCAGTATCACTCGTAAGAAATTTGAAAATGAAACAGATCTTCCAACAGTCATCTTCACAATAACAGTTAAGTGTCAATGTTAGCATTTGAGGCCGACATCAGGAAGTTAATAAATTCCTCACATTTCTGCTGGCAGATTCATTTACACATTGATGATGATGATGATGCTACTCTTCTGACGCAAAGCATTTGAAAATATGTCCCCATTCTTAAAGCAACAGAGTTGGATAATTATTGCAAGTTTAAAATCCAAAACGTCTTGCAGGGAAGCGTTTTGATCAGGTTAGAGGTATTGATGATCTTTGAATTCTCAACTGGTAGTATCGTGGTTGGACACATTAACGTGTGATGTTCCAAACCAGGCTCCTCACTACCAAGTTTTTTTCCATCACTGGAACCAACTGCTATATAAACACATCCTCCACTATAGAGCCCCCTAGTCGGCTTGTATGCAATACAGACATAAAACAAAAGAGTAACAATTGAATATATTGTCAGACAGAGGGAAATATGCTCAAATCTTTCTCGCTACGGTGCCAAACTAGAAGCTAAACCTTTTAGAATTTGGGTTTATATAGAGTAGCACAGGCATGATAATGGTTTTAATCATTTTGAACCAATGTTTGTTTTCTAAGTGAGATTAGAGAATAACTGTCTTACAACCATGTGACCTTTTAGAGCTTTAAATGTATTTGGCTACCTGTAACCAAAAGCGCAAAGGTAAAAGTTTGAACAAAACACCTGAAAAAATCTTAGATAAGTAGTAAAATGAGCAAAAATCCTTCTGAAAGAGAATGTACCTGCTTTTCAACCATTTAGAAGTATTTATGATTTGCAAAGGCACATGTAAGATAGTAAGGTTGTTCTGTGTAGTTAATGTTTATAAAATTGTCTCCATCAATCAAATATCCAATAACTCTTTTACACCATAACCATGATTTCTTTTATTCACTTAAAGCTAACTATCAGTCACAAAACTTACAATGTTGCTCATAGTCATGTGTACAAGAGAATCAATCGTTAAATAGCCATGAATTCACTACATTGCATTAATAAAAGAACTGTAGCAACTGAAAACATGACCCACTGTACATTGATATCATGCACATAGTTTGTTTACAACAGATTGATATGTTCCTTGGCCATTTTGTTAGCTGATCAACATTTTTTAAACTGACTATATTTTTGTTTTGTTTCAAATTTGAATGTTAGCAAGTTTGTTAATCACTGTGAATTTCTCTAAGCTTTACATAAACACAACCCTCATTTATTCCTCTACTACTCTGGCAGCAAAGTTATGTCTTATCTCCAGTCTGATCCGTCAGACCAGTGTTTTCTTTGGCCAACTAAGAATTACAAACGTCCAACTGGAGCCTTATTAGGTTGTCATTTTCCTATCTGTCTCCCATCATTTCTTGTCTTCTCTCAAGATACATTATGAAAGCACTGAATTCCAGCCTGAAACAGACTTAGCTCTTAGCTGGACAAGATTATCAAACCTTCTCAAAACAGTAGTTTATCCATCATGGTGCAGTACTAAGTGTCGGGCACAAATCCCAAGTGTTTGCAAAAGAATTTTAACTAAACCAGCAACTGAATTAATTTTTACTCACTTTTCTGTCATCCATTTCTCCATCCATTATAGAAGCTCTTGGTTTAACTTTTCTCTTTTCCTTCTATAAAACTCCTAAATCTTCCCATATCAAGTTTTCCACCACCATAGACAACACTGAAGACATTTTAAATAAGGTCAGAGAATTTTGAGCAGATGTGCATTTTTTTGCATAGGAATTTGCTGTAAAACTATTAACAAAAAGCTTTGTTAAAAAAAAGAAAAAAGTGAGAGCTATTGTTTAGATTTGTGGAACATGGAAGCTTCCAATTGATTGACTCAATTTAGTATTTGCCAGTTAACATAAACTATTCAGAAAAGACTT
Organism: Jordanella pulchra; assembly: GCA_034780135.1. Lineage (NCBI taxonomy): Eukaryota > Metazoa > Chordata > Actinopteri > Cyprinodontiformes > Cyprinodontidae > Jordanella > Jordanella pulchra. The sequence continues at coordinate 11,974 of JAUZNJ010031656.1, read as the reverse complement.
TAGAAGAAGAGTTTTGTTTGCTGAACACAGACTTCTATGTATGGAACTAATAAAGTACAATATTAAGTTATTGAGTTTATAACCTGTTCAGGGTTCCTCAAATCCTAGCCAGTTGTTATTGGTCATAGGCTTTAGCCATTTTGCAATAACCATACATAGACAATGGGGATAGATGAATTGATAACAAAAAGGCTGATTTTAGGAAAGGTGAGGGAAAACCAATGTCTAGATTTTATGAGATCGAATCATGCTTGTGACCACAGTCACCAACAATATCATATGTAACACAATATACTGTTACCAGTAGATGTGATACTGCGCTGTAGAAGGTATATGTACATGCCTGTCTTTAACTTCTCTTAGAATAAGTATGTATACATTTTTGTGAGAAGGCTTGGGAGTGAATTATGTTGTCAGATGAGACCTTAAAATTAGGAATTTTGGAATTAGCTAAAACTGCCTTCTAGGGAAAAAGAGGAGCATGATGGTGGAAAACTTTCAGTGGGGATTTTTTTCTGATATGGAACCATGATATCCTAAACATATAAGTTCAATGAACTGGGCCAAGTACCGTGAAATTTTTAACATTAACTCTCTTCGCTCCTTTGAAGATGGGTTATTAATCCATCATCCACCATCCCAAAACACACTGTTGAAAGAGAAAGGAGTGAATAAGGAAGAGTCAAATTCAAGTTCAGTGTTTTAGCTAGTCTTTAGATCTCAATTGGGCAGAAAGTCAGTATAAGGAGATAAAACTTTGAATTACCAAAATTAAGCCATGAGACATCTAAGGGATGGAGGATTGGGCCAAAATCAGCACTAAGATGTGTTGAAAACTAAAACTCTAAATTTAAGCACATTTCATTGATGTGATGCTAACAAAGGTTTCTCCATCAAGTTATATTTTACCTGGGAATCATATGCTTATTTTATTTCATGACAAGCATATCAATTTGCTACTTTAGAAGGATTTTCATTTGTCTGAATATTTGGTTGAGCTTATGTGTCTCTATCTATAAAAAAAACTAATTTAAATATTCATATAGTCCAGCTTTAAAAATCAGCACCAAACTACGTTTTTTACTCAGTGAGTTCTGCACTATGAACCAACTGTTAAACTAATAATCTTTGAAAATCTAATAAATGTGTGCCATTAAGGTATCAAATCAAGTGTATTTCTGTCAGGAGTCTTTTGATTTGCATTTTCATCTGACCGCTTGTTTCTTCTTTGTTCTCCCCACTCAGACCCCTCTGCCACCTTCAAAGTGAGGACTCCTCCATGTCGCATGTCTCTCAGCCATAACCAAAACTCTAACGGCAGCACAGAAGCTGCCGACAAGGCGAACGCTCTCTAAATCAGCCAATCACGTTTACTCAGTATTGTTTACATCACAATAAGGTATGGATACTCAGCCAATCCAACTCTAGCTCACCGTCTTCCCCATACCACCTGCAGATTGGACGTGTGTTTTGAAATAGAATGACTAGACTGGTTCTTCTCACAAAGAGCATTTAATATGAGCATTAAAAAAATACAATGTGAGCACTGATGCCACTGAAATCAGGTTATGTATGTTCAACGGACACTGCTGTGATTCAAAAGCGTCTAGTAGCCGGTTCTATGTATTGATTCAGGTACTTTTATGCAAATTCAGTAGAACTTTTGTACACCAATCTAGTTATTCTATATGTCCATGAATTTGCTGTGATTCTATTGTACCAGCAGGGGAAGTAGCTGATTGTCACATTTGGCATAGTGTTGGTTTCTGTTTTTAATTGTTTTGTTGCGGTATTCAGGTAAACTGATATTTGTAATTCCTGTATGTAAACTCTTTGAGGTGCTATACCAATACTATTATTCTCATTAGATACTTACAAAGTTTTACCAGCCTAGAAGTACACCACATTGGCCTTGTGAACTGTATTTAGAGGTAATTAGCTGAAGAAACTTACATATAAATGAGATTTTTAGTAAATGAAATTAAAACATTTTCTTGGTTTCTCTAAAACACGGGTTTACTTAAGGACTAATATAGTTTCATTCTTAGTTGGAAATCAGCTGTAAAGAGGAATAATTGGATTATTCCATATGTTCACTTTTTAACAAGTCTAGCAAAAACAATGGTCAATGTGATTTCTATAAAAACACACCAAGAAAATCAAAATAGAGTTGTAATTTTTACTTTTGGAATGGGGAATATAAGAGTCCCAGTTTTATACCTCTTTTATTGAAATGTTATTGTTTGTAGGTCACAGAGAAAATAAAGAATTGTAAATTGTGAATGAACTTTTTGGAAAAACAGTGGTGTGCATAGACAGAGATGAAGAGCAGCCAATTTGTGAAGGGTTTTAAACACTGATGCTTATATGAGTAAAATGCAAAACAAGGTAAGATGTGCAACGATACATAACCATATTCTTCTAATTCAAAAACCAGTGATGCCAAACAGATGAACAGCTCCTGCATTTCCATCCTGGTTTCCAGTCTGTACCTCTGTCCTGGTGAAGTTAGCGACACACACTGTCAAAGGCTGGAATTAATTAGATGAATTTCTTTAACTGATGATAATCTTTTGTTCTCTTTTTGATCTAAATGTTTTGAGTTGCATGATAGAAATGCTGCAGTATCATCAGTATCAGTTTATATGTATATATATATATATATATATATATATATATATATATATGTCTAACATGAAAAAAAAACAGCCATTGCTAATACTTAGTTCCAGTTCAATATTGCAGTCTCTTCACTCAATTTTCTTACCATTGACAGACATTCTGCCCAAGCCAGTATTTCCACAGGCCAGCCTCAACATAAAGCCCCAACATATGTCAGTTAGCCAAAAAGAGCTACTATGTTTTCTGAAAACAAGCCAACTGTAACCAGAATGGTTCTATCATTTGTTTTTTAAGTTTTGACTCATCACATGCAGCTGCTGTCTTCAACAAATGTCACCTGCTGGCCCCTGTTTTCATTTGTCACAGTTTGTTAATGTGCTAAGCTAATGTTAGCAACTTTACCAGTTGTTTATATATGACTCATTGATATTATACCTTGTTACAAACATTAGTACAGTTATAGTTATATTTAATCATTCTTTGACAAAATGACATCTCTGATTTAAGAAACTACTTGTCAAAGCTACTTGAGAAATATGATATTGCAAGTTCTGAATATTTATAGTTATAAAAAAATAAATGACATCTCAGCAGTGCTTTGTTTATATAAAAAAAATCTGAACAACTTCCAAAGGAAATTTAGCTTGATGGTGCTCTATGACTGTTGAACATGCTCTGGTTAGTATTTTGCCAACTGATACAAAAAAGCATTTGCAAGACAATTATCAGAATTATGGCATTAAAATGAAGTTGTGGTATCACTGGTATGATAACAGTTTTATTGACTTACTCTGAAAGGCCAAGCTTCAGGGCCCAGCTCTGGATTCATTGGTCTGTGCACACCATTTTCTGTACATACTTTATCTACTTCAGGTTCATTAGAACGTGTAATTTTGTTCTCAATCGAAAATCAGCTTTGTTAATGTCATTTGTTATTTTGTTGTTTTTTTTTTTTTTGTTGCTGTTGTTATATTCTAATACATGCTGAAATTATCCTGTTTCACTCTAGTTTAAGTTACTGCGATGGGAAAATTCTTCCCGCTTTTATACCTCTTTTTTCTGTTATTCAGATTTCAATTTTTTTTGGATAAAGAGAAAATGATAAAATTGTAAATGGTGACATTATTTATACTGTAAATGGTGGTTTGCTTATATATTTATTGCATATCAAAGGATAGTTCACTTGATAAGGGGCTACAAGGTATTTTAAAATTGTAGTATGGTCATAGTGTGTGGATAGGGGAAGTGCAATCAGGGGGAAAGTTTAATATTCATGGTGCTAGACCCCTACTTGCCTCGGTGCCCCCTCATCAAACAGCATATATTGATGTATGGACATAGGATTCAGCTCAACGCAACCATCTGGTGCTTAGAACCATTTCAACACGGTTTACTGGAAATTGAATGATGTCTTTGTACTGTAATTAAGAGAACAACACAATTTTTTTCTTTTGTACTTTTCTTCCATTGTATGAAATACATAATCTCGTGTGGCATTGGTGGTTTTATGATAAGCATTAGCTGTAGTTGTTAACTCTTGACACTTTTGCAGAGACTCTTAGGGATGTGACTTTTATTGGCTTCGAGGTTTCTGGTGTATTGTCCTCATTAGTACTATTTGGAGGATGTAACAATGCTATTTTTTTTCTTCTTTTCACTTGTTTGATTTATGCTGCACTTACTGTTTCCAAAAGAAGTCACTTAGAAGAAAACCTGAGCCAGACCTGTCTTAATTCCTCTGTGATTTTTCTGTGACATACTGTATTGTTGTTCAAGAAATTAAAATGTTTTGATAAACCATGCTAGTTGTTGACCGTTATTTTGTTTTACACAAAGAGTTTTATGTTGACTTTTTAAGAAATGATTATTAGACAAAGCCTTATTTATTGTTATCTTAGGATGCATATACCCTAGCTTTAGAAATTTAATAGGAATGTTTCAAATAATTTATCCATCCATCCCTCCTCCTATTCCGTCAGGGTCATGGCGGTACCGGTGCCTGTTTCCGACAGTCAGACTAAGTTGTACACCCTGGACAGGTAACCAATCTGTCACATGGCAACATAAAGACGTACAACCATGCACACACACACACCTATGGACAATTTAGAGATGCCAATTAACCTACCAGTCATGTTTTTGGACTGTGAGAGGAAGGCTGAGTACCCAGAATGGGAAAACCCATGCTTGCACGGTGAGAACATGCAAACTCCGAGCAGAAAGACCCCAGACTGAGAATCAAACCTAGAACCTTCTGCAAGGCAGAGGTGCTACAAACTGCACCACGAAGCAGGCAGAGTAATTTTATGCAAATGATACGTTCTTCCAAAGAAACGTGGCTATGGTTTTATCTAACAGTCTTGCTCAAAGAGCAAATTAGAACGAAGTAGGGAAGAGTGTGTTGTAAAATTTTCAAACTGATATACAATTAAAATTAGCTCTACGAGAAGACGGGACATTTTTAAAATCATATACCATAAATTGCATAATTACACTCACAAGCATGGTTTAAGATCAGTTTTCTTACAGGTTTGGAAATGCATAGATACAACAGTGAATTACTGATTGGATGAAGAAAATAAATTGATGTCACTTTATATGTACAAGCTAGGTCCTACTGTTACTGTGGCAGGACAGCTAACTAGGTCCTGCTGTTACTGTGGCAGGACAGCTAACTAGGTCGTGCTGTTACCATGGCAGGACAACTAGCTAGGTCCTACTGTTACTGTGACAGGACAGTTAACTACAAAAAGAAACTTGGTAAACAATGATTTAAAACCCTCAAGAGAGATTTCTCTAAAGGTTATGGCATTGTTCCTAACCCAAATTAGTTCCCTACTAATAGGGTTCTGTATTTTCAAAGGGGCTCATTGATTGTTTAATTTAATTCCTTCAAAATGAAGGAGAAAAACTGATTCCTGCTAGCAGCCATTAAGCTATTCAATAAACATCTTTTCATCACTTTTATATATTATAAACTCTACCCTCTATATATATGTTTAGGAAAATCTGCTTTCATAGCACAGAATGTTTTATTAATTTAGTCATCATTTTGCAAACTGTTTTCTTTTTATTTGTATCGTGTTTGTATTTTCATAATTATTCATTTTTGCTCAGGGGTTGATAAAACTAGCTCGGTATGCCAGTTTTTCAGAGTTTAGAGGCTTGGGAATATGTTAAAAAAAACTGTATCCTGTTGCGGTTTGCCTGTTTATAATAAGTGTTATTGATTTCTCGATGGACATTAATTCTATGGATTGTTCTATAGAAATGATTTCCATTTACCTGCTGTACTCTTATCAAGGGCCACTAGATGGCTCTGCTGGAGTGGTCAGTAACTTAAACAATTGGACAATTTCATTCATCTTGCCTTCCATTACATTTTGCAAAACTAAAAGTTTCCAACTAGACTATGGTCGTCCATTCAGATAAGTAATAATAGTCAAAACCTTTTACAAAAAAGCAAATCACTGACTCAAAATTTGACAATAAACTGTTTTAACTCTCTTAATCAGTGGGACAGAAAACTATAATACTAAAATAGTATGTAAAATGTAACTATGTCTACACCAGTAATAACGCAGATACTTGATAGCTCCACTGGGAATGAGAGGTTCACTTCTTCCTTTCTCACAATTCCACGTAAAGGGACATGAGTCTCCCAACCTGCAGACACATCAGCATCACAAAGTAGACATAAAGTGAGGACAAAGCTGCGGATATCCCGATTCCAAGGACAGGAAGACCTCTCTTCCTTTACCAGCTCACTCAGAGACTGACATCCTCATTTAAACAGCACACACTGTGGCATTGTTGACAGCCAATGGACACACTGATTCCACGTCCCAACCCTGGAGCCTCATGTCATGGTCTCTTTTGATCATCTCTCCCTTTTCTATTAAAGTGTGTATTCTTATTCTCTCCAGGGTCTTTACATAACTGCCTCTGTGATAAATAAATAAACTAAGATCTCTTAACTTGGAAGGAAAAAAAGCTGAATTACAGATTATGCTTTGAACTGAGCCCCTCTGATTTCTTATCAGTCCCATGACAGCACACAACCCCCTCCAAATTAGCTTGAGCACTCCCCCATCCTCATTTCCTTATATTTGCTGAAAGCAAAGATCTGTTTTTCATCATAAATCTGTTGTGCCTGCATCTGAAGCCATCTGAAGCCAGTTTAATATGGCCTCTACCATCCTCTTTGCAACGTGCAATGTTATTGCAAAGCTTTTGATCATGTCTGCATCTTCCACTGCAATGAACTAAGAAACAAAATTGTGCCTTATTTCAGTTTTTTGCATGAAAAAGCGAAATACAAACTCTCAAAGTGTTGCATTCCCAAGCAGTCTTATCAGTAACTGACAGAGGGAAGGAGAAAGTGCTCAGGGAGAGTGTAAAGTTTTATGTGTTGGACAGCTTACCCTGACTTCTCTAATCTATCCAAATAAACACTTCACTCCCCCCCAGGTTCCAGGGGTTATCACATACCCCATACCCCCACCCCACCTAAGCTCCTAATGCAGCTTTTAACACAGCCCAGCCTGCTCTCACACTGCATTCGCATTTAAGGCAACACAGGATACAGACTCCACGACTCATATCGTATCTTAAACCAGAGTCAGAGTGAGGAAACAGCATGTCAGGGAAGGAAGCGCAGAGCTGATGGGAAAGCACACTTTGGTCCAACTATTCAGAGCTTTCTTCTGAGTCACTATAACAAGTCTTCGGCAGATTTTAATGTTTTCTAACAACTGGCAAACATTGGTTTTGGTAAAAAGAAAAAAGAAAGGTTAAGGACCTAAAAAGGAGTAGAAACAACCTTTGTTTGGTGAACAGCCTCAAGATCGGCAGAGTGAAGGTATAAATCAGGAGGAAATTCTTGAAATTCTCCACAACTGCTGTCGCTGTCCAACTGCAAGAGCTTGGGGTGTCTGGGTTGCCATACGGTGAGTACAGAAAGAATGTGATAATTTGTTTATTATGATTTTGCTCTAGAGATCAAACAGCTTCACTAATTATCAAAAAAAAAATACAGATGAGCAGCAATATCTAAAAGCAATACAGTAAATCAATTATTTAAAGAAATGATAAAGATGGTATTCATAATAATGACAATAAAAATAATAATATTAATTGATTTAACTCTAACTTAGACAAAGAAAGCAGGGTTTCGAACTATTTTAAATACAAGCTTTAAATCCCATATCAATCAGATTAAAAGGATTCCTTTTTATTCCATTTCTATTTTTTGTGGAACAGTAAATGTGTGGAAATAGCATCTGAACACAGAGATACAGAAAAATAGAACATTTACACTGTTCTTATTATTAGTTGTATTGTTGCTTGTGGCTCATTGTTCTGGGTGGTGGTTATCCTGAAGTTTGGGGTGGGTGGAGTCAGTGAAGCCCATTTCCTCCGCACAAAGCGCCGTGCATTAATCAGTGTTGACTTTCCACACATTTCATCGCAGTATTTAAGAAACTATTACTTAATGGTTCCGCCTTTCATCAGTGCTCTCTGTTATCTGTGGTTGAAGGAAACTGCAACATTACAGGGCAGAGAAGACTTTTTGATCAAAAGAAAATGGACGTGATTGTTTATTGAGATGTATTAGGTAAACACAGGAGGAAACCTTGCAGGCTCTAATAGCTAAAAATGCATGCTGCAACTTGTAGCTGCATCCTTGATCAAATGCATCTGGATCAATTGGCTGAATTATCCTCTAAGCATCCTACTGATGAGTATCTGACTTTGCTGCAGAATAGTAGTCCACTATTGCTGGAGATGAGACCCACTTATCTGGAAAAAATGGCTCTGGTCAGTTGAGATTTATACTAAACTTTTTGGCTTACATGCAAAACACTGTGTGTTGTATAAAATTAACTCAACAAATCACCCTAAAAACCCCATCCCCCAATGAAACGCAGTGGGCGAAGCATCAAGCATTGAGGATGCTAGTTCTTTATCAATTAATGATGAAATGAAGAGGAGATCAAAACTTGATACATCTGGGAGAGAGTAATCTAAACAAAAGTATTATTTCAAAAATAAAAATGAAAATTTAATAATACAGAAAATTTCTACACCTCATGTTACAGTTATTGAAACTGAACTGGAATGACTGTTATTTTCCCCTGTAGGAAACACAGCAAAGACAATGAGTCTGTCACGGAATGGGACGCTGGAGAAGACGGTGTCTGATCACGGTCATTCTGAAACCCGATCCTTTTCCAGAGCGGGTTCAGGGGTTGTGGTGCCGCCTCCTTACTCTCTGGGTGGCAGTGAAGCCGCAGACGGTCCCCTGGAGCTAAGGGGATCTCTAGACTGCTGGGCCTGCTCTGTGCTGGTGACTATACAGAATCTCATCATCGCGCTCATCAACGGGGGGCTGGCCAGTGTCATCTTTGGCATCATCCTAACCCCTGCTTTGGCCATGATCATATTTGGCTTCCTCTGCCATTCTACAGTAAGGGTTTGAAGTATAAATTTGCAAAAATATGTCTGAATTGTCTTGAAATGACTGTGCCAGCTGCACCTCACACAAAAGTAATGGAAGGGGGGTATGTTTTTGCAGGGATTTGACACTGTTTTCTCAAATCACATTAGAACCTTCTGGAGCTTAAGTCCAACTCTTTTGCAGCTGGGACATGCAGCTCATGTTTCTTTGCACAGTGGTTTGTCAGTTTATTAAAATAAGCTAAAGGCAAAGCAAGAATTCCAGTGGATTCACTTGCATAGTGTGCTTACAGAGTGATGGATGCATTTCTTGCTCCTATACCTTCATTATCCCCCTCATGTCTCCTCTCCAGGTGCAACCTCATGGAACATCTTTGTACTGCTCAGACCTGCTGGATGACACCAGCTGTGTGGCTCTGCTAGTGGTTGGCTTTCTGCTGTTGACACCTCTGCTGGTGCTGGCGCTTGCCGCCTACTGCCGCCTGGCTCGGCACCTTCAGCTTGGCATGTGCTTCATTCCCTACAGCCGAGCCGTCTACAAGAATCTGCCCACCTCGCGCCAGCGGGGTCCCAGTGCTGGCAGCTGCTGTGGCCAAAAGGAAGGAAAGGAAAGTGATAGGAAGGGCAGCGTTTGGGTTTAGTGGAGGAAGACGGATCATTGATGTAATTCTGAGAAAAAGCATAATTGAATACCCCAAATACTGTATCTCATCCTTTGTTTTGATTCTTTGCTGTTGTTGAGTGAGAGTTGTTTTTCTATTGTTTTGTATTGCTGGTATTGGTATACTGTTTATGAAAAGAATTTCATTACTGTTTTACAATAAAATCTACATTTATATGCAAAACACTGAGTTTTGTACAAAAGTCTAAGCATTTACTTTAGGCAAATAGGAAACAAGCATGAATTAAGACATAATCTAAGCGATAAAATACATCATGCCTTTTACTGCAATCACAAAATTGCTTGATTCAAAACAAAATCATTTAGATTATTTGCAAACCAGTCCCCATATATTAATCCAGTCCTGGTTAGGTTATAGGTCATTAATCATTGTTATTATTGCCTGGATATTAAACCAAACAACAGTCAAAGTAACTTAGGTCAAGAGAAGAGTAAGAATTATAAAAAAAAAAATGTAGTTGAAGGATTATTAGTTAATTTTTCTTACCCAACTCCATTAGAAGTCACTAAAATTAACAAACATAAAGGAAAGAACCAAAAGGTATGAATTTTGGTGACAAACTGTTAAACCTAGATTGCAAAATTCATAGTTGAACAACAAAATTAGAACTGTGAGCATATTTCACTAATTATTTAATTTTAATATTTACTCATGATACAACCACAAATTTCAGTGTGTTAGTTTACAATTTACAAACAGTATGAAACATGTCCTGTCCATTTATATATGAACCTTTTCTAGGTAATACTTTGTTGCAGTAGATAATTCTCCTACAAATATGCTGTTGCCACTCTTACACTGGTTATAGTGTATATCAGGGGATGTGCAATGTTAGTTTTCTCCTCCTTACACATTTGGTTTTGCATGCTGGTTTAGGAACCTCATCTTTTTTTCTCATCCTACCAGACCACCATTTTTAATATATTTGTAGAAATATTTCTCCACCTGTACAGTGGATATATATCAGAGTTACCATAGGCCTCCCAGTTGCTACCTTGATTAATACTCTATAGCCCTTTACTTTGTATTTCTATTTATAAAGACATACATATAGTAATAATACTAATAAAAAAGGAACAGAAGCTATTATTCCTGTATGTATGCCTAACACAACATAATAAAACACTGAAGTTTGTTGTTGTAAAGTGGAAATAGCTGTAAAAAAAAAAATGAGAGTATGTGAATATTTTTGCCAGGCATTGTATGCTGCAAGCTGTGATTTTTAATTTTATTTTAATTCCATACAAAAATTAAAATGTATTTTATAAGTAATCAAACTGAAATGATCCTTAGAAAACATATTTTCTTAGATACTGTATTCAAACCCAGAGAAAATGTATTAAACCACATGATTTGCTAAAGACCAGGAGAGGCTTGTAGAGTCACATTCATGCGGGGTGACAAACAATTCCGTTAATGATCTGTTATAAATATGTTACAAGAAAAGACATAAAACTAGACAATCGTTAACGTTTCATTAAAGAAATGCTTAACTGGACAACAAACCTGAGTTGCTGAATTTCATTGCCAAAAGTTAAAAAAACAGGGTAATGTAAAGGAAATAAAAGGAGAGGCCTGATGAGACCAATAACAAATTAAAGCAATGAGAAGGAAAAGACTTTACCACAGTATCTAAGGTGTCTTGGGGCTCTGATACAATTCTGGGATCTCTTCAAGTCATTTTAGGCAGATCTACAGTTTGAATAAAATGAAAGCTTTTATTGGAGGAACTTGCAATCCAATACATTTATAAACACACTGTATAAAGTATATACCCGGATTAGCCATAAGCATATGTTTACATTTATATAACATATAGCTTAGTAGGTCTGCTTTGTTGCTTCCAGATGATTTCTGATGAGTAAAACAGGTATGGAAATTTGTTAAGTCAACTTGTCAAGTCAACTTCTTAAACATGACATTTACTCGAAAAAGTTTTATTATTGAGGTTGCAACAGTTCTACAAACTTAGCAATAAATATGAGTGCATTGAAAAGCCTGCTTATTCACCTGTACATAAAACCACATTTGGGAAAATACAGGGGTTGGACAATAAAACTGAAACACCTGGTTTTAGACCACAATAACTTATTAGTATGGTGCAGGGCCTCCTTTTGCGGCCAATACAGCGTTAATTCGTCTTGGGAATGACATATACAAGTCCTGCACAGTGGTCAGAGGGATTTTAAGCCATTCTTCTTGCAGGATAG
>JAUZNJ010031655.1:0-14110 GCA_034780135.1 Jordanella pulchra | reverse complement strand
TGGACTTTCTTAAGATCCTTACAGCGCCATAAAAATATCAAAAGAGCTGTTCATCAGTAAATTTAACACTTTACAATGAAATCATCTCTTAGAGTGTTCCAGTCAGCCTTTTAACCACACTACAGCTCCTAGACTGCATTATTTAAAGCTTTATTTATAATTAATGTCTTGATGCAACCAAAAATTCTGTCTTTTGTTCATTGGACATCAGGACTGGCTGTGCCTCAGCTGATAACACTTTCTAGGTGATGAAGTGGAAAAATTAAAGATCCATTGTTTCATCTCATTCTTAATACAAATGTGGGGCATTTACAACCAAACTTGTCCCTGTGCTTTACTGGTGCTAGAGCTTACTAAAAATTGGGCTCATGGGAACCACAGCCAATTAAAACATGAGCACTGTGTTTATTTTTTGACCAGCCAAAGCTAAAAGACTGTAGAGCAAAGCGTGGCTTCAACACTAATAAAAGATAGGATTAGCATTTAGCTACAAGAATCTGAATCTGATCATCTTGCAGTTTATTCTGTAATCAAAAGGTTTAAATAGGTCAATGCTACCATAAATATCATTTCTGTCTCAGTTTTTATGGTGTTTTAACATCTCCAGGTCATTTTAATAAATCTTGCTCCTGTGTTTAACTCCTATTTTTCCAGCTGACTGTGTGGGTTAGAGATCAGCTGATCAGGATTGTGTAGCATTCACAAGCACAGCCGTGTGTGGGGTTACAGGGACAGATAGCATTTGTGCTAAAGATGTGTGGACTATAATCAATCACAAAAAAACAAAAAAAACAAAAAAACAAAAAGGGTGTCAAACTATAAATAAATGAAGAGTTTACATGTTGAGTAAAGTTAAAAAAGCAAACCCTCTTTCCTCCCAGATCAATAACAGGCTCTTCACTTCCAAGCTTTGACATATTTTTGCACTGCATGATTTATTTTACTTTATTTTTTTTATTTACCACTGAAACCACAGCAAAACTTCTTGGTTACAGATATAACCTACAGCAGCCAAGCTTCTCTAAATTGTTCATAATCAGATTATTAGCTTTGTTTAACAGAAAGCTGTTACAACAAAAGACTGGCAGGTTCTTTATAAATGAAATATGAAAGTTCTTTTAACTTTTCATTCACTTTTCAGATCTAAAACTGATTTCTAAATGCTGATATACTAGGGGCCTTCTTGGTGGTCAGTCATGTTTTAGTTCATCTTTGAAGTTCTGGTTCAGTAACTTGTACAGCTGCACAGTATAAAATCTTTCAAGGACAAACATTTTTCTGTGTATTGTCCAGATCCCATCTGACAAACTGGAGCTGTGCTGTGTCAAATATAAATCAGAATAAACAAAGATCTCATGGGTTTCTCAAGGCTGTATTTAAATTACACTTTACACTTTAATCATTTATATCTCTACTAAACTCAGATTGTGTACTATTACATGGTCTCCTACCATAAAAGGATGCTGGATCACATCTTTATAGTCTTTAACTCCTACAACATCAAATTTCCTTAGGGTACACTCTCACCAAACGTGACTGTGGCACATTTTCTCTGTGGCTGGTTTGGCATTCTGCCTTTCTCATGCTTGCAGTTCCCCAAACAGCCTATGAACTGTCACCCAGCTCCCCCCACAGTGTCATCAAATAGGAGGAACAGCTGTTGGTTCCTCATATCTGTTCACCTGACTTTGCACTGCCTCTCATGAACACACCTTCTCACAGGAATAACTCGACAATCTCTTGCTTCACTTGTTACATTCATGTAAGGTGTAAAGAAGGGCTGGCTCAGGGCATTAGTGAACTGCTTAGAGCCCCAATGTAACTAGGGGCCCCCTGGCCTCTGAGAATCTTTATTTTTATTTTTTAAAACTGATGTTTGTATACATATTGCAACAAAAACACACAATTAATGCTAAAATAGTGCTTTTTTACACCAATATATCTGTGTTGATGTAAAAATCATTGCTTTTACATGGGAGAAAAAAAACCCACTGGTCTTAAGGGCCTGATTGATCCACACGGATCCTTCCTTATCTGTGTAAAGTAATGAGTTACTGATTATTTTCTTAGTTTCTTTCAGTAAAATAAACATTTGGGACGAAATGGCAATGAGAAATAACTATTCATGAATAGCTGAATCACAATTTCCCCTGTGTTTTTTGTTGTTCTTGCTTCCTGCTGTAGGTTCAGGGGGTTGTCCTTGGAGGCCGCTACTCGGAGAGGTGGGCCCTGCCTCTGCACACCTGTCGGTGGTTTTCTCATCACCTGGAGGAGAAAAGACGCCTACTGTTAGCTCTTCGACGCCAGAGTGTTTTCACCTTCATGGTACACTGTTGCCTCTCCGAGTCTGCTCTGAGCTCTCTCTCTTGTGAACTTGTACTCTGAGTGAATCCCTGTTGCCTTTGTGCTCTCCAGGTGCTCCCTGTCTAACAGCTTTCTTATCTCCTACCGAGAGACCTGTGTTGGGGTTTGTCTCTACTGTTCTCTGGCTGGCAGTCAGAACTCTCTCCTCCGCACCATCGGACCTTGAGCCCTCCAGGTCGCCTGCCTCCTTCCAGATCTCCCTCCCGTCTTGTCCAACCCGGAACAAGCTCCTCCAGACTGCCACCTTACGGAACCCACAGTCCACCCTCCACGTTCTACAACCTCACTCCTGAAGTAAGATTTATCAGTTTACCTGTTCTGATCCCAAGTTCTGTCTCCCCTGAACTCACCATATCCTTTTGTTACCCTTCAGTGGATTAACGCCCAGAAGGTTTCCCCTCCGGACCCAGACGGATTTGCACATTTTATTTATTTGTAATAAATTACATTTATTAACTCATTTCTCTGATTTTGGTGTTCTGCATGTGGGCTCAGAAAATCAAACTCTCCATGACAGTGTGGGTCAGGGGAGTTTATACTTTCTTGTAGTGCTTTTGCATATACAGTAGTTTTATACACTAGTTTTAAGAGCTAATCAGTCAATATTATATTTTATTATTTCTACTTAGTGTCATGTAGGTTTTTGTACATTTTTTTATTTTTATTTATCAAAGCTACAGATTTTTTTTTGCTGCACATTGCTGTTGCCTTTGTAACCTGTAACTATAAACCACATACAGCTCTTTTATTGTAAATAAACTGTATACTACTTTATTTTATCACTTTAAGTAACACTATAGTAAACAGCACTGCCAGAGCTGCAATGAGTTTATAGGATGTTTGTTAATGATCTATGTATCTGACTGTTTCCTGAAGGAATCCACATTACTGGAAGGAATAAAGGACCCCAAAATCAAACTTTGCTCTTAGAGGCTCGGGTGTGAAAGTACCTTTACAAGCACAAAAAATGCAGCCATAGTTCTTACAGAGTTGGTACACATGGCATTCGTTTTGGCAAACTTTCTCTGAGCCTTTTGGATTTGGAAGTGCATCACAATTCAAAGAACTGTTTTATATTTCACTTTTGCTGTTCCTGCTATGTGTTTGTCATCTGCCTGTGTTACAGCGATGGAACAGTTGGAGACGGCAGACGCTCCTCCTGTTTCCTCGTGTCCCAGTCTCTGCTCCACAGGAGGAAGCTTTGGTCCTCCACACCTCTGTTTATCCTGCCTTCTCACCTCCTCTTCCTCCCTTCTTCCCCTTCCTCCATCAAAAGCTGTGTCTTTTCAAAGTCTTTTGCATTTTGAAAAGTGTTTCCTGCTATGGTGATCCTTCTTTTTTATGTATATTTTTACATACATACATACAGCAGGGGAAATAAGTATTGAACATGTCAACATTTTTTTTCAGTGAATAAATTTGTAATGGGGCTATTAACATAAAATTCACACCAGATGTCAGTAACCACCCAAATAAGCCCCTCATATGAGGACTTTAAAATATAATTTCTGGAAAAAAGTTGTCAGTCTGATTTTTTGTCCTTTGGTAATTTTTCCATTTTTTTATATTTTTCTTGGAGAAAGATTTTATCTTTGTCTTTTATTTTACTCGTTTTGCAGCACTTTCGTCAACAATGTGTTGTTTCTAAACTGAAATATCAAACAAAAAATGCTATGGTACTGTTTTCACTCATTATTTAATCAGCTGGTCGTACCTTCATCTTGTTTCCTTCAGAAGTGGAACCCTTTGCAGTAAATGTTCATACCGACATTGGCTGTTGAGCCCATTTCTTCTGCATTGATTTTTTTTGTTATTATTTTAGTGGGTTACTGGTGAGAGTTTGTTTTGCTTCTAATATGTAAACCAATTTATGGGGCTATTGAAATAAAAAGGGTAAAATAGATTAAGTAAGTTTTATAATTGTTCTCTTTTTTATTCTTTTTAATAGGAAAGCAGTTTCTCTTCTTGCAGACATTGGCATCGCCACAAATTTTTCAGTTATTTTTGAGAATTTTTGTAAGGAGTTTCTTATCATGTCCAGCTGATGGTGAAATTATGTTCTTAAAAATTCAACATTCCTAGTTTTGAAATACATCAGGTTGCTTACTAATACTCACTTCATGAGTTAAATACTTATGAAATGAGTATTAGTAATTATGGATATATTTGTTTGGTAACATGTTGTTTTTTTTTTACATCCTTTTAAAATAGATATTTTTGCACATAAAGACAACTTCAGTTGTTACTAACTATTTTTACATGTACATAAGTGGTTGGAATAAATTGACCTGACTAAAAGTGTGTCGTGTAAACATGTCTGTCAGAAGTTTGTCATCTTTTTCAGGATGAGAATTAAATATTAATGTGACTGAGAGAGGGGTGGGTGGGGGGGTGGGGGTGGGGTGGGTGGATTGGGGGGGGTTATGCTGATTGACAATTTGGTTGGCATAAAGTAAACGCTCATTAGAATGAAGTGCCAGTACAACCTGTGTTAACATGGCATTTTTAACATATACGTACAAATTTTGATTACATACACATGATTACTTACATATGACATATGGTGTAGATATATTAGTACTCTCTTAACAAATATTTATAAGGTGAAATACATTAAAAATTTAATCTTATTGGGGCACTATTCAACTGTGCAGTTTAAAAAACAGAGGGCACACCTAACCAGATAAAATCATACAGAATGTTGACAGAAATTTACTTTTCAACACTCCTGGGACATAGAGATGAACCCACAACCATCCCAGGATTAGAGCAGCATCCCTGGTGCTCACTTTTTGTGCGCCGTGGACTCAGTTGGCTGCCTCGTCTCTGCTGCAACATTAGCTGGATAGAAATTACCGGCTGAGTAATCGACCTGATTTTAAGGTTAAAATCACTGTTACATATTTTGATGACATCTACCAAACAAAAGCAACTGAACTGAAATTGAAATGATATACAGTCTTTAAAAGAAGCATGTAAACACGGCAAAAGTACAAGAAAATATAAACTGAAACTCAAAGGCAGCTTCTTTTTATTTTGTGACATAATTGATGTTTTTTCAGCTGTAATATTGCAGCAATAATATCCAAGTGCAAAAAAGTTGCATTGATTTCTCTAAAGTTGAGAGAATATTGATATATTTGTGATCAATGGATATTTATACTCTACTGACAGATAAAATCACATATTTTAATCTAAAGTGTAATAAAACAATCAAGCCGTAAAGATGTTTACTGACAACAGTGTGTTGTCAGTAAACAACATTGTTTACATTGTTCTAACAGAACAATACTGTACATTTTACAACTCATACTTTACAAGGTATTTAAGCTTGTTTAAAACTTTTTTACCCAGGTCTTTTATTCATGAGGGATTTATCTTAGAGTATTGCAAAAACAAAAAAGACATTTTTAAGTTGAACAGAATTCATTCCAATTAAGGATGAAAAAACATTTGATAATGAGGACACAATACATAGAATTTATGTTTTTACCTCAGGCATGGTTCACCTCAATTTTTAGCCACCAAAAGAGTGCAGATGAGTGTGGCCCCGAACTTTAGTTTTCCCATCTGTTTATCCTAAAGCTATGCTCTCTTTCAGGATCCATCTGGCTCTCCCCCAAAGTCTAAATCTGAAGCTTCCTTCATCCACCCTCCAAGCTAAAGAGTATACAAATAAGGTACCAGGAATTCACAGGCCATCTTACATATAATGATGTACACGGTTAATTAACTGGTTAACATTTTCAACATTTATGTCTTGAAAGAAATTTTTATTTCATTTAAGGTTAAATGAGCTTCCATCTCTTCCACTGAAGTGTGTTATTCACAGCAAATACCTTAACATGATAAAAACCAGAGAAAAACAAGAAGAGATTGTTGACATTAAGGTGGAGGACCAAATTGGATGAAATGGTTGTTGATGTGAAGGCGCAGCTTCCTGAAACCATATTGACCTTGTCATTTAACAAATCCCTTGTAAAAGGATTTGTGTTTGTTTCATGCTAAAGTTTCTATGTAAGTATCTTGTGATTGGTTCATGCATTACTTTGAGAAAGTTTTAGTGACGTGAATGAAAACATGTGCCCTGTTGTCAAAACCTGCATTAGGACTATTGAAATTGAGCCACTGTTCTATTTACTTTTTGATGTATAGAGATTCCTTAAATAACATCCTCTGTCCAAATGAAATAGAAAACATACCGTTTGTCCCAGCTGTATACAGGTCCACGAGTATTTCTTGTTTCTTTATGCTCATATCTCATCGTCTTCTTCACCTCTCCCTCCTCTACGGTGCAGGCTTCTTTACACACAACCGCCCACCCACACACACATCCGTTCATACTGCGTTTGGCAGGCAGACCCTCCGGCCCCGCAGTTCAAGTCCCCCCCTTCCTCCAGCTGTCTGTATCCTCCACCTCTTTCAAATCGCCCTGAACTGGCCTTCTTTTCCTTAAAGCTGTCGTTCCACAACAAACTGCTGAGTGGATCTGGTTGTGTAGAGGGAAAGGAGGATGGGTAGATGGATTACAAAGAAGCAAGGCTCTTGGCCTTGAAGATGAGGTGAAAAAAAAACGGAAGTGTGAATAAACACCAGGGTTAAGGTCAACTCTCCCTGTATGGTAAGATTGCATCGTGTCGGGATGAACTACCTTTGCGCTGACACAGACTTCTGTCACCAGCAACTACTCGATGAACTCCTGCTTCTGCTCTGCCTCTCCAGACCTTGAGGCCATCTGATTGGCTGCTGGGTTCACAGTTCCCTTCCAACCACCAGCTGGATATGGTCGCTATCACACCCTTAGGTCACAGGCAACATATGGAAGGAGGCTGAAACAACTTTGTGGTTTCAACACTGTATGATAATATATAAAGTGAGGAGAAGAGGGAGGCATTTGATTAAAAGTGGAGCAGCTGCCAGTAAAAAATCAGATGATGCCCAATCACATAAGTGCTCTTTAGAAAGTTTAAATGTGAAAAATGAAACTCTTTACACATGAATTGACATGGACTGTGGTCATTGATTGGTGTGGATATTCTACATTTAGCTGGCAGCGGCCTGGAAAAGGACGAGTCCCCTTCCAAAGACCTTTTCTGATAACGATCAATGGTCCTCGTGGGATTTCTGAACAGCCCTGCTTTGGCAGCAGCTTACGTTCCTAGCCTCATGGGACGAGAGCGACAGCAGCTGCTGCTGCGGGGCCAAACATCTGGCACAGAAAAAAGGTAGGAAAGTCAAAGTCTTGTCCGGTAGCTTGTTAGAGGAATCATTGGCGCTGATGGTAATGCAAGATGGAGCTGTCACTGTTAACAGAGACTGCAAACAGCACGACACACTGCTCCCCAGACGGAGGAGTCTTCCGTATCTTTCTCTCAAACTGCTGCTGAACATTTCTGTAATGATGAAAGACACAGTGGTTTTGATAGGAGGGCCCTGGGGACCGTGTTAGACAGGGTTGCATTGTGCATGCAGAGCGACAGCCGGCATAGAAAACCCGGTTTATAAATGTCTGTCTGCAGCATTTTACCTTTCTTCACAACAGTACTTAAAAGGGGGTGTTTAGTTTCCATATCTGGATTTAGACCTGATCTGAATCAGCAATGTTGGCATTACTGACAATGCCTGATAGCTGTGAAGCGTAATTACTTGTTGGCCAGATCAATAAGCAGTTTTGAAGCAACAATGTGTAACTTTGTATTGACTTAATTTGCAATATTTTAAATAACTCAATATAAAGCCCATGGTGTATAGCGCCCTTCTCAAACATTTGCACATGTAACTTGAGAGTTGGATTTGTAACAACACAAAGTTGTTATTAGGAAAGAAAACAGATATCTGCTCCGTCATATCGTCGTTGTCTGATGTAGGATTTATTGCAGAGGGGTGAATGTGGTCTTGTCTTTACAAGTAGCTCCATATCTCCCAGTCTGCAGGTCCATAGTGATCTGTTCTCAGATTCCAAAACACTGAGGAAGACTGTCTCATTTTTTAAAAGTGCAGTGTCGCCTTCAAAATGGCTAAACCTGGAGGTTACAGGATGTGTCCCCCTGGTGACTAAAAGTTACACATTGATACTTTAAATCAGAGGAAAGCCAGCCCGAGCTGCATCTTCAATATTTTGCCAAATCAGTTTTTCCCAAATACTTTCTGTTCTTGAAAAAGAATGAATAAAATAATTTGCTCTTGATGAAGTGCAACACTTTGTTCCAATTCGTGACCACAAACAATACAGGCAGCTTAAAATGCACATTCTTTTTACAAGTTCACATACTCTCATCATGGGAATGAATGTCATATCTTTTGGCTTTTGATGATACATTATATTCATTATTTTAATTTTTTTTCAAGGAGAATTGAGCCAATAAAAGGTGAATCTAATATTTTTTGAACAGGATTAGGTCTTAACTTATGTTTGTTGATGATTCTCTCTGATATGACGATAACTATGGTATACATTTTGTCTCCAAGCATAGAATATATATAAGCATTTAATTAAATTAGCAGGTTAAACACAACCACATCTTGTAGTTGGCTTTACTATGCTTCTCAAATACTGTAAATGGTAGCTACTAAAGATCAATCTTCTTGCCAAAATTGGTATACCCAATTAAAACTGGTATGTAGTTTCATTAAGGTAAAGTGATGGGTTTGGAGAGACCATTAAGAAAGCTAATGATAGCCTTTAGGATAATTTTTACCCCATGAAAGGATATTGGTTGGTATATTGATGAACAACTCAGGAATCAACATGAACTAAGAGGCTGCTG
Organism: Jordanella pulchra; assembly: GCA_034780135.1. NCBI lineage: Eukaryota > Metazoa > Chordata > Actinopteri > Cyprinodontiformes > Cyprinodontidae > Jordanella > Jordanella pulchra. The sequence goes on along the minus strand of JAUZNJ010031655.1, from coordinate 4,979 downwards.
ACCGAGAAAGAGGGTCTAAAGTCTGCATTAAAGACTGAATTTTAAAAAGACAGCACAGACATGCCAGAAGCCCACTAAGAGGGCGTTGCATAAAAAGACTCAATGACAATCATCATTTTTAGGAGACTTAATGCAAAACCTTTTCAAATGTTAACAGCACTACACCAACTCTAAAGCATGGTGATGGTCATTTCATACCAAGGGGCCATTTCACAGTCAGTGTGTATTGCACAGTGGATAGAATGGTGAGTGAAGAAGAAGGATGAAGCCAAATGTGTCAGTTTTACTCCACATCAACCACTTGACAGTTCAAACAGGGACAAAGGTTATTCCAGCAGGACAATAATCCAAAATATACAATAAAACTGGCTTTCAAATAGCTAAAGAAAGAAAACCTTTGTCTTCTGGTATGACCCTGATCCCAAACCATTCGGAAGATTTGAGAACTTTACGCTTCACATGCTAAAAACTTCAAAAAAATACAAACAAACTCATTTGAATGAGGTTTTCCAACTGTGAAAAGAAGATGGAAACATCCAGCTAGAATTATGCTAGAAAAAGAAGAAAGGAAAGGTAAAGTAATATCAGGGTTTATAAACACTGCAGTGTCTGCATTTTTTACTTGGCAAACTCATTGACTGTGGAAACTTATAACTGCTTAGAAATGTAGCTTTTTAAAAAAAATCTCTGACTATATGTTGTATAAACATTGTTTCTGCTACACATTTGGTATTCTAGCCTTAGAAAGATGAACTGGATTGTTCTGGTCTTGCCCAAGAAACAGCACTTTTGCCAGCCTAAAGGCTTTCTGTTGGATTAAGTCCATTGGACTGGACTAACCACCCCACAATGTTAATATTGTTGTGGAACCATTATGCTGCTCTTTTACTGGTGTGTTCGTGGCCATTTTTTGCTGAAATAACACTTTTTTCCCTGGTAAAATACACATCACCTCTTCAAGTGTTTTGATGCATTCAAAATGAGCAATGATTGCTGGTAGGCGATAAAACTGTTTGGCGCTCAGATAATTTGAGTGAATAAGCAGAAACATGTCGACAGCTTATTTCTGAGTCACTGTGCTTCACAGTATACTCTGAGCTGGACTCATTATATATTAAATTATATACTTTCATCATTCCATTTTTTTTTAACCTTTCTCTCTGGGCCAGTTTCTTTAGCAAATTGTAATCTGGATAATTTTTTAAGCAGTTATACAATGTTCTTTAAAAATACATATGAATATAAGATTTTAATATTTAATCAATCAGCCAGAATCATCCTCATATCTGTATAAGCATGATTGGGTTCTGCTGGTCACTGATGTTGTCCTTCAGTCTGCTACTGGTTAAGTCTGAATTAATAGCTGTGACCCTGTGTGGATTGGGAAAAAAATCCCAATAAAAGTTAATCAAAGCATCCAGTTCCTGTTTTGAAAATGTATTAAAACAGCTTGATGTTAATTGATGGTTGTTTTATTCTAAAAAAAACACAATTCACATCAATCATTAAAATCCCAAATGGAATGACATATACAGTAAAAATGACTGAAATGTCCTTTCTAAAATAATGCTACGATCCTTATTACATCTAAACTCTTTCTAATTTTAAGATTTTTAATTCGTTGAACATTAAAAAGTACCAAATTTGGCTTTGTGAGATCTTACAGAAGAAGTGCCGAAAAACAAGCCATTAAGTCCAACGAATCGTCCAAAGCCTGGAAAATGAGATTGCAAAAGAATAAAAAGAAGAATTTTCTAAATAATTTAAAGTTCAAGACAGACCACCCTTTTTAACACTGGGAGGGGAAAACATAAAAACATCGAGCTGTGTCTATAAGGTGCATGCATACGTCAAAATAAAAAAAAACATTTGAAGTGAAGAAATGTTAAATGAAGGAATGTATGTTACCCAGTATTTTAGTTTTAGGATTCCAGATCCACTGGGACTCTGGACCTTTGTACTGATCAGAAGGTTCAAGGATTTGAGGCAACATTATGACTGGATGAGATCAATTGCTTTAACTTCAGGCCTGAAATTGGTCAGACAGTGTATAAAATTGGAAGTGAAGGGGAAAAGTTCTTGAAGGGACAACTCCAATTCATACAACCCACCTAAAATATATATGTAAATAAGAAAAAAGCAATCAAATACCACCTCATCAGAGTATTTGCCAGTATGCACTGAGATTAACCCTCAGCTGCTGAATAGGGGCAATACTTATGTTAGTCAGGAAAGAGAAATGAGCACTGGTAGGGAAGGAAATGACTTGTTCAAAACCTGTTTTTTTTTTCATTTCTCTAAAACTGAATGCAGCTTGCATCTTCTCAGGTGTGCAAACTAGTTTGTCTTCAAGCTAGGGCACCTAACCTTTTTCACAGAGGCAATAAAAACAAAAAATGAGAAGAAACTGGGCGTGAAATTTGGATTTTGTGTGTTTGAATCTTCTTGTAACTGATGCCTTTATCTTTTTTCACTGATTTGCAAAGCTCAACAGAGCGATCTTTCTCTTCTGTGAACGAACCGATGCAGCTCCAACATGTTGGTTCAGCTGAAAAAAAAAAAGTCAGACAGTGCAGATGGTGCGTTACACAGCAAAAACACAAGGGCAACAGATACTCAGCTGCCACACAGCCTGTGGATGGAAAGAAGTAGTTTCTTGTACAAGCAGAACAATAAACATTTATTAAGGATAAAAACTTGGAAAAATATATAATTTGCTGCTTGTTAATCACCCATTAAGTTTGCCCAGTGGAACTTTACATGGCTCTCACCTTTCGACCTGAATTTATTTACAATGATAAGTTATATAAATCATATAAGTTTGGTCTGTCAAACAAAAGCTAAAAACAAAAGCTGAAAAGCTGAATTTTAAAAACATCACATTGATAGATATCAGTTTATGTACTTAGTATCATTGTGCTGAAATTAGGGCTACTTGGAAAAATGCCAGATGACAGTAATGTATTTCCATTATGTGTCTTAGTACATGATGACTTTACGTCAACTGGATTTAGGCTAGATTGTAGATGGAAGGTTTTTGAGGCAGGTTCAGGTTTTTTATTCATTTATTTAATTGTTGAAATAACCTTTACAACAGACAACCAAAGGACTTTGACATAAACCATATAAAAGTTATTCAAAAGCAGATGAAACAAATAAAGAAATAAATACAAATCTTAAATCTGGAATAAAATTCTATAATTCTGCAGATTATTACAGTCCTCCTGGAATAGAGTGTTATTTGTTTTGATTTAAAAAGCCCCAGTTCGGTGATTAAAGAGGGAGATAGTTCTATAGTCAGGGTTTCACAACTGAGAAGCCCAGGTTGCCCTGATGAAAATTTGCAGAAACTCAATAACTCGGAAAAGTAGGATGGGACCATTACAGGATTTGAAAACAAACAGTTAAGGTTTAGAATCCATCTTATAATACATATGAAGCCAGCGAAGAGAGGATATAAGAGGATGGGAGACTGGAGCCAGAAGTGACTTAGAAATATAGCGTTACATAAAGGGGAATACAGTCAAATTAGGTAGTGGCAGCATCATTCTGTGGGAATGGATTTATAGACCACAACAAGTCCTGCACACTGCTACACCATGCCTGACCTGAAATACCACTAAGGAAGAGGAAATGCTGTATTGGTGGTTTTTGTTTTCTTATGCTGTAGACACAATCTGTAAGTTTCCCTGTCTGTCGACATATGTAAAGCCATACCAGGAATATATTTATTTAGGCTGAGTTAAGGCAGAATGGCAGCATCATTCTGTGGTACGAGGAGTAAGAATTACATCATAAACTCAACAATAAAAGGTATAGATGGCTGCTTTACCTGGATGATAAGCCGCCAGTGTGTTTTGACCTTCAGTCACAACAGAATAAAAAATAACAAAAAACACTGTGACACTTTTGTAAAAGAAGCGTCTGGCTAGAGAGACATTTTTATTCTTTTTAAAAAACTAAAACATTTAAAATAATTGAGTTAATCTTTGTGGCATTAACCCAGAACGCCTGTACGATATGTACTGTATAAGTTAATAAACCCAAGTTTAAAACTTTAAATGTGGAGCTTGAGTAGAATTGTCAGCAGCCAAACCATAAAACAGATCAGCTGCAGGAAACTACTCCCAAGTTTCGAACAGGATTGCAAATACAGCACAGTGATGTAACTGTCTTGTAGCTTTTATCCCGTCACGCCCTATGCATTATTATTGCCAATCAATGTTCCTCTAACCGTTTTTTTATTTCATTTACCCCTGCCAGTGCTTCGCCTTCTTTTCCTCTGAGGGAGAAGGATCAGCAGGAGCTTGCTGAGCATACATTCCTAACAGAATCCCTTTTCAAATTAAATTCAAATGACCCCCTCAGCTCTTAACCAAAGGCTCTTATGATAACTTAATTCATAATTCAGTGCTGAGCCAGGGCCTTGAGACCTGTAATGATGGCCTAAATGGAAGAGGGATGCTGCTAAATGGGCTGTTTGTTTGCACCTAAACCTCTTTACAGGCCACAAGTCCACAGCTCAGCACAGTCCTGGTGAGGTGGAGGAATGGTGATGAAGAGAGGAGATGAAGGGAGAAGTCAATTTGCTGACCACCTGCTTTCATGTCTCGAGTCACCGTTTGCTGCTTGTCCATGCTGGCAATCAGAGAGAATACCTCTGTTTTTCTTATATATCCTCCTAAAAACCTCAACAGGTCAGAGAATTTGTTAGTGGGAGACAGAGTTTCAGCATGTGTCTTTGCAACCTGTATATACTCAGAATAAATGAAGGCTTCTGGCGTGAACTGAAAATGGCAAAGAAAGGTGCATGATGGAAAGGATTTAGAGGAGAGCTCTTTGTTAAAGAAAAGAGATAGAGAGAAGTAAAGAATACGGAGACAATAACTTTATCCATGTGTTGGAAAAGGCTACCTGTTCTACATTTTTTGTCATGGAGGTGCACAGGATACCTGTTCTCAGTTTTTGTCATTCATTCA
>JAUZNJ010031654.1:2500-14110 GCA_034780135.1 Jordanella pulchra | reverse complement strand
ACAAAAACAAAAAAAAAAAAAAAAAAAAAAAAAAAAAAAAAAAAAAAACTCTAGTCCAAAACAACTTTGGGCCCCCGGTTGGACAGGAGGCGTGAAGAGCCCATGAATTTAATCAGAACAAATACACCAAATTATCAAAACCCCTTAAAAATAATATTAAATAATGTCATATATTACAATTAAATCAATAAATAGCCCTGTTTTTCTCCAATGTTAAATACAAAAGCATTGATCTATCCATTTTTTCCCAGCTTTCCTAGTGCAGAATAATTGTGATAGTCTTGGGGATAGTTGGGCCCCATAACACGTAGGGCTGGCCCTGCTCAAATTAGATTAGATGAGTTTTATGTAGAAGATAAGCATCACTACTCTTGTAGCCAGGCTCTAATCATGTGTTTTTACACCAATCTGCTATTTTCTTCTGATGGCATCCAAACCACACCCTACACACCTCGCTCATGCTTATTAAAATCTCTCTCTGGAACTCAAACTTCCAGTCACCAATATGAAGCAACACAGGAATGCTCACCAATACAATAGATACAACAGCACTACTTCCTCATACTGATCTGCTTTGTTGGAGACAAAAGTCCCTGCTTTGAGTTTTTGAGATAAAGATAAAAGAAAACAAAAAAGTGTACATTTAAATGAGTTTAACAGGTGGAGGTTTCAAACAAAGTATGCATGAATACTGAAAAACAAATGAATTATAACTTTTAGTGCCATATATCAGCTTTCAGTATTTGTTGCCTTTTGCTATATTAACATCAGATAAATATCAAGGATCTCTCACTGAAACAGTGAGAGAAAAATGCTTCCTTCTGAATCAGTTTGTGTACTTAATATGCATATATTTTTTTCATTTAAATGTGATGCACCTTTTTAAGGAAAAATACATTATATGTAATAATACTGAAACACAGAAACCTGATAAATTACTGTAAATCATGCAGCAACTTCCACCAAACACATATAAAGGGTGTTCTCCCTTGTTTTTCCCTTTGGAAGAGTAACTAAAAGAAATTTGCCTCTTTGTGACTTCATGTTTAAACCCCAGTGAACCAGGTAGAATTTATTTTTAAGAAATATGATGCAAAAGGTGAATCAGTCGGAATCAGCTATTGTAAGGGTTACCTAAGACAGGTCGAGTGAAATCTGCTTTTATATTTTTGGGCATCAACTACATACTATAAGGAGGAAACTAAAGGTAGTTTTTAGGCTAAAGGTTAAGCTTGACCCAGTGGACAAATTAGTTGGCTAACACATAAAACGAAGAGTTTCTAAAAGTGCATCTGACATGGCAGGCATACCAACACTGGGCTGGGTCAAAGAAAGATGCAGTCCCTAAGGCGACTCACACCCCATGTTGAAAAGAGAGTATCAGATACACATTCACTCTACATTTACTCTAAAGGTGTATCTTGTTCCATGAGGATTGTTTAACTAAAAAAAAAAAAAAAACAACAAAAAAAACAGCTCAATATGCTGTTGTTGAATTATATCAGATAAGGTGTTTCTCTCTCTTTTTTTGAATTTGGCAGCTTTAATTTTGGCCACAGAAAAGATCTCTGAGAGAAATCCTGTTATTTTCTATCATTTTCCACCACAATGACAACAAACTTAAGCCTTGATACTCTAAAAAAAACTAAAATATGGTGATAAAACCTGAGCGTTAACTCATTTTTCTATTAAGAAAATTTTAATTTCTCTGATTGCGTTCCTCATCAGATAGAGGAACCAAACAGAACAGTGCAGGTATGAGGATGGTACAGGCAGGGGAGAGGCAAACATAAAAAAAAAAAAAAACAGGTAGGGGAGGAAATACAGTTCTCTGGAAGTCGCTAAGGTGTGATGAGACATGACGATAACCTCATTCCATAACAGCAAACAAGGCGAGCTCTGGGTGGGGCCGCAAATGAGCAAATTCAGCTTTTATACGGGATGATTAAGTGCCTATAAATCTATCATTTTCTGATTCTTATTAAAATCTTTAAGAGGTTTATCTTCTTAAAGTTATTTGTCTCATTTTTATTTCAGCATTTATCTCCTTGCTGTCAAACCAAGCAGTGGTTGGATCCTGATGTTTACTTTCTTTAGAGTTCTACCAGTTGGTTATTAAACTGCTCATTCCTACAGATCATTGCAATTTGCATGCTTCGTAAGATTGTCTGACAAGCTTTGGCGTTGCCATAGCATGCAAGCTGGCATTTGTTATAGCTGCATTTAAATAATTAGAAATAAACATTTTTACCTTCATCTCTCTCAGACTGCACTAAAGCTACCAGGTGGAACAGACGCATGCACAGTAGAGTTGTTTGTTTGTCAGGAGGATAGTGCAACTGTTTCTCATTTGTATATTCGGTGCAGATCCAGTAAGAATCGTTGAGCTGAATTCTCCATAATCGTAGTCAAAAGTTTTAAAAATAGGAAAAAGAAACTATGATGCCACCTTGAGCAGAGCAATCCTAGAATAATATATCAAAGGGGCCAAACCCTCATTTAAAAGCAGTCAAATAATTTATATAATGTAGCTTTTTGTTACCGTGGGTCTGGTAGTGAAAGGATCTATGTCCTATTACCCAGTTTGGTAAAATAAAAACAAACATAAGCACTTACATGTGAGTTTAGTTTGGGGACTTGACAGGTGTGTTCACACAGAGGATAAAAAGGAAAGACACACCCAGGCTATCACTGAACTGCAGTGTGTGTGGCTCATAATTACAGCAGACTACAGTAATTACCTACAGACTGTCATATATGATAGAGCTCCTACTGCAGGGAGTAACATTTATGCAACCCAGAAACCAAATAACAGCTGTCTTTGTTCTTCATCTTTGAATGAAACAAATTCACTTTAAAAGCAACAAACGAAAATCTCTTTGCCGCCAGTTTTGTTCTCATTTTCCACCTTTAGAAAAACAATATAAATTGTAATGTGCAGACAGCAGACACACCTTTCTCAGCCCTCCCTGTTTTTACCATATGTTTGATCTCAGACTGATAACGATGATTGAGATGAGTTATGAACACCAGTCTTTATTGATGGAACCTGTTTCCCAGCAACCGACACATGAGGAGGAAAGGCCTGGAGCACAGGTGAAGAAGCTCAGATGGGATATCTGCAAGTGCTTGTTGTAGGCGTCATCGAACAGGCTGCAGGAATGAGAGACTGTGACAGGAGAACACAATGCCCTGTCTTCTCTGACAGCTGAGATGCAGATGTGTAAAGCTTGATTTCTCACTGAGATGCATGTGAGATCATGAGTGATTTCAATTATAATCTCAGTTTTCCAAGATCACATTAGATAAACATTGCGCATATGTTTATTAGCATGACAGTACCTGACTTTGAGCCTTGTTACTGCATCCCAGCATCTCAGTTGGAAACAATTAAGTCTCTGTTTCTATATCAAATGCAGGCTCCAGAAATTGATCTGGTGTCTACAGAGTTTTCTGTCCAGAGGCAGAGAAGGGTGTGTCTGTCTTTTGTTTTTTTTTTACTTGCTGCTGAGCTTAACTCGAGGCGATAATCAACCTATCACTAACGCAAAGATGAAGTCAGCCTGAAGTAAACCCACTCAGTCCAGATTGTGTAAAGCAGCTCTGTGTTTGATTAAAAGTGACTCACTCAGGTTTTGTTCATACCTGATCTGTTTAGTTGTTGTTGTCAAATAACTTGATGGAAGAAATGGTGATTTATGTTGAAAACAGGCATAGCAGACTTACTGCTTGTAATTAAAAAGTTTAAAGTTTTGCACAGGTTAGACAGGTACAACCTTTGGTGCAGGACACAAGGCTAAACTGGCTTAAAACAGCTGCAAAAAAATCCTCTTAGATGAGTAAATAAACAAAATTCAACATTAAACCTTGTTTACAATGTACAACTAAAGTACAGTAACAAACTTTGGTGCATTTTCTTGGGTTTCATTTGACAGACTGACACAGACCAGGTGATAACGGTTCATTCAACCTGGAGAGCCTCACGCAACAAGAGTTTTAATTAGATTTTTGTTGACACAAATGAAATAGGTTCTTTGATGCTGTGAACTGACATGTGCACTGATAAATAGCTTAGGAAAAGGGATTAGAATAGTTTTCTCCACAGGGATCCTGGACAGCGGTGGAGGAATAAGATGGAGGATGGATGGGACTGAGAATAGCCTGAGAGTGAGGGAGGAGGTGAGTAAAAGTCCAGCTGGTTTGGAGGAGAAACTCTGGACAAAGATTTTATGATGGAGATCTTGGATGAGGATTACCTTCACAGAGGGTCTGGTTCTGATGCCAATTAGCTGAAGCTTTAAACCGGGCACATCGGCAGGAGATCCAGGTGAGGGTGATTACAGTCGTCCAGGTTGAATTTTGCTTCAGCTTCATTTGCAGGAAAAAATTAAACCTGGGTTGTAACGTTTCATAAATGAAAAACAGAAAATGTGAACTGTTTTTCTGTAATGCAAAACTTTATTTTAAACACACTAAACTGCGATAGCTCCTTTCAGAAGTCAATTGTTTATTAAATGGTAATGGTAGCCACATGATTGAAATTTCAATTCAGAGATGGACACGGTGGTGTTATTCTACTCACAGCCAATGACAGTACAACGTTTGAGAATCAACATTTGTATTAACTTTGGAAACCAACAGACAATGTAACTTTCACTAAATTAGGTTTCAGCAGCAGCAGCTAGCTCATTAGCAAGTTTGAATTGTAGTCACAAAATGTTCACCTATTCTTTAATTTAATTCAATTCAATTCAAAAATACTTTATCTATCCCAAAGGGAAAATAAATGTTTTCGGAACTCACCTTTTCTTTTCTCTTAACCAGTTGTAGGTGTTGATAGGATCTTCTGTAGTGGTCTGTCTTGCACCGGATCTGGAGAAGCCTCTTAGTGAAGACACTCTGTTGTTGTTTGAAACTGTGTAGGCTGAGAAGAGTTTTTTATTATGATAGTATGTATGTAAACTGTGCATCTTAGAATGACGTTTTGTAACAAGTGCTTTCAGTAGACTGCCAGTGGGATGTTGCCATGTCAAAAATATAGGTATATCTAATGAAATTGATTTTCAATTTTCAATTATTATATTATAATATTCATCTGTTGTTTTTTTATTTTCATACATAGATCTGAATATAGATACAGGAACTTACCAGTATTTCCAAAGAAAATCCCAAAGATATCGATATGGGGATAAGGTGGTATTGTTTGCCTACACATGTAATGAAATGACTATAAAGAAGAAAGCTTGTAATTGGAGTACTCTAGCTGATGGAGGTGAACATACTAATATTTTCTAAATAAGTTGCCTAAGAATTACCTGTTAGGACCCTGTTCCCACACTGTACTTTTCTTGTCCCGTGAGGGTTGATAAATATTCTAAATCATAACACAGATTTGGAAGATACTTTTCTGTAGGAACTGAGGGCAATTATATGATTATTAATGTGTTGTTTTTATCAATGTTCTAACATTGTAACATTTCTTTTTTTTTTTTTTAATGAAATTAAATTAGCCTAAACAAACAGCCTTTCTGTGCCAATTCAAAAATGCTGTATTATTTTAAGATGGCTGAAACGGATTATTCATCTGCTGTTTAGGGTGAAAAAACTTTCTTTTTCAGAACAGTTTCATGGAAGAATATTTATCCTGGAAGATTAAACAGTAATTGCAATGACAACCTCTGTTCAGCTTCTGAAAATAAAAAGCAGTGGAGTAAAATCCAGCTCCTCTACCAATAATAAAAAGGTTGGTAAAGAAACGCTATCATATTTTTATTCCAGGTTAAGTCAATACTAAAGATGAAAGAAATCAAAGGAAATTTGAGCAAATTTTTAAATATAAGCAGAACTAAGTAGGTCCCTGAAAGAGTTGTGTTGCTTAAAAGGAATTTCCTTTTAGAACCATATGTGTGGCAGATCACTACAATTTGGATTCATCTTATCTTGGATCAATGAGAGGTTAAAATTAAAATCAGAAATACAAACAGCTGCTCTGCTTTAACTTCTCTCTGCTCTGTTGTTTATTCCACTCAGTAACTAAAGAGTTTCCTTTAGTTTAGGCTATATTTTGGGCCCCAATCTGATCCAATTTCTAAAGAAAAGAAGAAATAAACTTGACTTCTGAGTTATAAAGTTATGCACTTCAAAAAGATTTAAATGTTGTCATTAGCGCACATGAAGGAGCAATATATATTTTATTACTAAACAGATCATATGACATTGAGGAACTAATTTCTTTTTTACACTGCGCTCAAAAATTCCTTGGCAAAGTAACAGAGCAGGAATCCAGCCAGGTGGCGTGTGCCCTGATGCCACTCCCTGCTCTTCAATTTCTATTGTTCAAACAGCCTGCTTATTCATTTGTATAACCTTCCACCCCGATGTGTTTGCTACTGAAAAAAACACAGACTTTCCTCTCATTTCTCTTCTCTTTCATTTTCCTCCATCACAATCACGCACACCTGTTATTGCAGCAAGAACAACTCCACCTCTCCTGCTTTGCATACAAGAAACTTTGGATTTGGCAGTGCATGCAATGGGCGTTGGCCATAAATGTGTCTTAATTGTCTATGTAAGCTGAAGTAATAAACAGACAAGTTTGCCAAACAGGAAAAAAAGTATGTTCAGACAGGTTCCATACGTGCATGCAACCTTAGACATCTTAGAAGTTTAGACTTACTTTATTGTCATTTTGTCTGCATTTTGTAAGTTAATGGTGCAAAATAACAGCAGTACAAAATGATTTCAGGTAAATGGATTATTAAGTGCAGCAATGTTGACAGTGCATGTCCCCAGGTTCAGGTCCATTCAGGTCTGGGTGCAAAGTGCAGGTTAGAGTTTTTAACAGTCTGATGTCAAAGGGGGAAATAGGTCACTGATGATGTTGCAGGCTTGGGACATGCAGCATTGAGATGAGATGTCCTGAATGGAGAGATGAGGGGTCCCGATGATCCTCTCAGCTGTCCTCGCCAGTCCCCTCACTCAGCTGCAGCCTCCAACCCACACATAGATACAGCTGGTTAGGATGCTCTCTATGGTGCATCTATGGAACGTCTTGAGGATGTGCGGGGGCACCTGGGCTTTCCTCCTCCTTCGCAGGAACTCCAAAGGTTTCTGTGCCCTCTTGACCAATGATGTGGTGTTCATAGACCAGTTGAGGTTGTCTGTGACGTGCACCCCAGGAATTTGGTGCTGCTGACCACCTCAGCTGAGTTGTTGATGAGCCGTGGAGCGTGGCTGGGCTGGTTCTTCCTGAGGTTGACGATGATCTCCTTCGTCTTCTCAACATTCAGGATCAGGTTGTTGTAGGTGCACCAGCTGCTTCACCTCCTCTCTGTAGTCCTGGTCGCTGTCGTCTCTGATGAGGCCCACCATCGTTGTGTCGTCTGCAACCTTCACGAGGTGAGTGGTGGTGAACCTGGGGGCGCAGTCGTGTGTCATCAAAGTGAACAATAGGGCGTTATAAGTTCATTTTTCAATCTTAAGTATTTTGTTTTTATTTTGTCAGACACTATATTTTTGTATTAAAATCTAGCTTGATTATTGTTGATCAATAAAAATCTAAAACTAGTGTCATAAAAAATATAGATTAATTAAATTTCTCCAAGATGCTGCACAGAATGTGTCTCTCCATAATATTATACTTCATTATACTTCATTCTGCTACAACAAAAGAATAAAAAAAAACTTTTCTAAACTTTAAAATTTGTGTCATTATGTGGGAAATACTTCCCACTTATTTTGTTTAGTAACAAACCTGTAAAACTAATAAATCCAGTGACAGTTTGTGTGGGATGCTAAGTTTGAGCTTTCACAAATCCAACAGGGTAGTCATACAGCAAATAATCTGTGTCTGTGGAGAAGTTAGCATGCATATTTTTGTCAAATTTCCAATGCATTATGCTCTTGCATCCTCACACTATTTCATAACTGCCTTGCATTTTAGTGGCATGGGATGATAAGCAACTTTAAGTAAATGTTGATCCAGCATTTCTTTTTCTGATACCATAAAACATCAAACAAATCTGAAGATCATTGTCATGGAATTTACATAAATGCTATACAGATGTCAGCAACAAGCTTAAATACTATTCGGATTGATGGTAAACTGTGCAAATGCTCAGTCCTCACAATCTGAAATTGATGAATTTAATGACACAAAAAGCAATTACAAGCCAAGAGGGCTGTAATACTGAAGGGAAAAAAAATAAAAAAGAAGAAAAACATATTAACAAATAATACAATCTGAAAATGATTGAGAAGAACCAAGTCAATATGAGGGAGGTTATGTAGAAGATAGATCAAGTAAGTCTAGTTAACTAAAAAAAAAAGTCTAGTTAACTGAATACACTGCAGTTATTAATTGGCTACAATAATGCAAGGGAACCAGTTGAATAAAGGACCTTCAAAACAGAATGAAAACACCAAAGATAAAAACAAAAAATCCTAAACCACATAAAGAATCACACTTTCACCCTATTTCCAAAGCAAATTTTAGGCCACACACATTCATCATAAATGTAATAGGACTTAATGTTTTTTGTGAAACATGGGGTTCACTTTTACACCTACATGAAATGTATTGTTACCTGTGTCAACATTAAAAGCAAGATAAGAAAGAAGTAATAGCATTTGAGCATCTGAAAGACTTTTAAAGGCTTTATTAAAGTTTTGAAGCACTTATGTGTGAAGCATTTCTGAATCACTCATCTAAAAGCTATTAGTCAGTAGATTTCCAACAAATTTCTGCAAAACAAGTCAAGGTCATGCTGCTGCAAGAGTGCAGTCCTGGAAACAGCTAAGATACTGTAATGAATCCTCAACCTCCAAGGCCTCTGGTAGAGAACCACCAGAGACCAAGAGGCCACCCAACCCACCTGAGACTGAAGCAAAGCTTTTTTCCTAAAGCTAAAACTATTCTGAACTCTGACATGCACTGACTAATCCCTCATGCAATCTCAAACCATGTGCAACATTCCAATCACCGATAGAAAATATACATTTATGTGCAATTTATATCTATTCTATATACACCTTCTTCTTTCTCAAGACTGTGTACTTCACACTGATGTCAGCATGATTACATTGTACATGGTATATGTTTCACACATTTTTCATAATTTTATACTTTTTCTTCTAGTCTGTCTTTGCACTGATATCGGTGGCTTTTAATCACATTGAACTATATATAATGACAATAAAGGTATTCTGGCTCATATAAATGTTTAACATGCATAGGCTACATATTATTATTATTTTAATGGGGTGGAACTAAAACGTTTTGTACGTCTTAACATTTGCGTAGCAATCTTTATTGATCACACTGAAAGAAATTACAAGTGTAATTTTGCTCCCATTATTTAGAATCTTTGTAGATGAGGGCCTTGGTGTTACAATCCAACTCATCCTGGCCTCAGTGATGACCTTCCCAGCCTGTAAATGCAGTTAGAGGTCTAAACTGTAAGTTGAAAGTTTATCTTCTTAAAATGAGAAAAATGCTTACAAGCTGAACATTGGTTGTCTTGTAAACATGCCATGACTTGGTGTGGCAATATAGAGATTACAAGTATGGTACTGGTATTTACCTGTGAAGGGTAAAAGCATACAAGCATTTATAAATAGGGCTGCCAAGTTAGGAACTAATTAAAAAAGTCGGGTTGAATAAATAACATCTTAAAAAACAAATATAAAATTAAACAAACAGATGAAAATTAAAAAGATGAGAACTAAAATCAGGGTAATTTTAATCGTGAGAGGAAAAATAACTAGAAGCAGGAAGAAAAGACGTGTTTATACGTAAAATCCTGACAAATAAGAAAATGGAGATGTAAATTGGAAGGCAAAACCCAAATGGCAAAAACATATTAAAGTGAGAATTAAAAATAAAATTACTCAAATAAAAGCACTAAAGCCTAACAAAGACAAAAAAAAAACTCAGCTGAAAAGAGTTTGAAAAGAAAACAAAACGCTTGAAGACGAAAAGAAAAAAAGCAACAAGAAAAGTAACACAAAAAAAGCAAATTCTTATCAAACTGATCTATTTACAGACTTCCTGCTTGTCTTGTGTTCCTAAATGGTTTTGATGATCCTTGTGCTTTATTTGCTGTATTTGTGTTGCTATATGTTTGGGCTGCTGGAAGACATAGGGACTACTTTTCCTTATTCTGTTTCATTTTATCTCTATTCTCCAACTGTGCACAGTATTTGTCAAATTCCTCTCATAACCTTGTTTTCTATGCTTTTCCTCATCATAGTAGCTTCTTCTGGTCTGTTCCTGTTCAGCTTTGACTCCATCCTAGATTGAAATATCAGCTGTGCTGCTGCCATCAACATGTCGGTTTATCGATATTGGAGTTTGTCCTGTTTCTTTTACTGTGACAAGCAGGATTTGCTTGGAGCTCCTCTGCCTGGCTGTCTCTTTCCAGGACTGGCCATCTGTGGAGCTAGAGAAAACTTACCTTTTATATCTCTGCTTTTTTCTCTATGTCTGCTTCTGTCTCCTTGGACCCCAGTCGGCTTGAGCAGAAGGCCACTGAGATTGAGTCGGATTCTGCTGGAGGTTTTCTCCTGCTAAAAAGGAGTTTTCCTCTCTACTGTTGCGACATGCATGCGTGTGAGGGATTGCTGAAGAGTGACCTACAAATGCAAGCAAATGTCTGGCTCATCCAGAAGGAGCATGTCTTGCAAGTCATTGACTGGACGCAATCAATTGGTTTTCCTGACCAACCTGGCAGCGTTGTCTCTGTAAAGTGCCTTCAGATGACATGAGTTGAGAATTAGCGCTATATAAAAAAACTGTATTGAAATCAATTCAAAAAGACATTGATCTGTAAGAAATAAACACATTTATCTAGTTAACTCTGAGTTTAATTATAAAGGTTTTTTTGTATCCATTGAAATGAATGCAGCTCTTGTGAGGGGTGGATTTCCACACCCAAGCCAGAGAAAGATAATCGTTCTTAATTTAGAAAGAACTCTTCTATTGCTTCTTTTCAAAGCAGCACATATAACTTCCAGCCACAAATGCATTGTTGTGATGTAGCCATGGATTAGCCTGTATGTGTATGTGCACATTAAGGAGCATACTATCTTTGTGTGTGTGTGTGTGTTTTGGGTGGGGGCCTCATGAATCGTCTCCCCACCCTGAAGGGAGTAGTGCTTCCTCTCTACAGCTCAAAAATAACCAACAGCTTTATTGTTCAAGAAAACCTGCCTGCTGCCTGACCTCGCTTTTTCTCTCTCCTCTCTCACTTGTTCACCACACAAGCACTCTCTTCCCGTCTCCTTTAGCAGATCTGAGAAACTGACAAGTAGTCTTGGTTACACCCTGGCTCTGAGGAAAGGAGGAAGAAAGAAGGAGAGAGAGGTAGAGAGAGAGGTAGAGAGAGAGAGGTAGAGAGAGAGAGAGAGGTAGAGAGAGAGAGAGAGCAGGGGGTATGGGAGGGTTTATGTGGACACTTGATGTGCTGACAGGACAGTGGTGGTCACACCCAAACTTTGGCGCCTGACCTTCTACAACAAACAGAAACACCCTTCCATACTTACACACACACACACACACACACACACACACACACACACGGCACGGAGTGACATACATGAATGATGTAACAT
>JAUZNJ010031652.1:0-14112 GCA_034780135.1 Jordanella pulchra | reverse complement strand
TCAGAGAAGACAACTTTCTTCCACCTTTCAATGTCCCATGTTTGGTGCACCCTTGCAAAGTCCAAACAGGCAATTCTATGGCGTTGAAGAAGACGTGGCCATTGAAGACGTTTTTTGTTTCTGAAGCCCTTGTCTCGCAGATGCCGTCTGATAGTTATTGGGCTGCAGTCAGCACCAGTAATGGCCTTAATTTGGGTAGAGGATTGTCCCGTGCCTTGAGGGACAGCCAATTGGATCCTGCTGCTCAGAGCTGCTGAAATTTTTTTGGGTCTACCACTTGACTTTTTTGTTCCATAACCCTCAGGATCATTTAAAAAATGCAAAATGACGATCTTACTGCGTCCAACCTCAGCAGCAATGGCACGTTGTGAGAGGCTGTGCTTATGCAGCTCTACAATCCTACCACGTTCAAAGTCAGTGAGCTTTTTTGCTTTTGCCATCAGTAGGCCTTGACAGTGTAAAGACTTCACAGAAAATGACATGGAATCCAGATTTTTACACATCTTTTGGCTTTTAAAGACTATGGTCTTAAACTTTTGATCACCTGAAAAGCTCATGTTTGAGTGTAAATGCAGTTTTCAGAAAATTCCCTGCTCAAATGTTCTTGTCTCTTGCACCGATTTTTCTTTTAACATTGTGAAGCTCTACTTAGAATCTTCTTAAGATTCAATGGTGAAAAAATTTTTGGACTGGTCTTTAGATTTTGATTAGGAGTGTACCAGTAGCTTCTGAGATATCTCAGCATTACACCCGCTACCCCTGGGCGGAATTCCCTGGGACCTCTACTGTCTTAAACACACTGCTCAAAAAAATAAAGGGAATGCTCAAATAAATGGCCAAATGAATTTGTTCTATACAAAGGTAAATGTGCTGACAAATAAAAAAAATGGATATCAAATTTATTAAGTAATAAATCGCATTTATTAACCAACTGCAAAAAACAATTTAGTTTTTCCAACTAAAGAGGAAAATCAAACTACAGGCTGATCTAACTTTGATGTAATGTCCTTACAACAGGTCAAAATGAGGCTCAGTATTGTTGTGTGGCCTCAGTGTGCCTGTATGACCTCCCTACAACGCCTGGGCACACTCCTGATCAGATGGCGGATCCTGAAGGATCTCCTCCCAGACCTAGAGTAATGCATCTGCCAACTCCTAGGCAGTCTATGGTGCAACTTAAGACTCAAGACATGATGTCCCAGTTGTGCCCAATCCCATTCAGGTCTGGTGAATAGACGGGCCAGTCCGTAGCTTCAGTTATTTCATCTTGCAGAAACTACTGAAACACTCAAGTTACATAGAGCCTAGCATTGTCCTGCATTAGTTGGAACCCAGGGGCAAAGGCAACAGCATATGGTCTCACGGGGGTCTGAGGATCTCATTTTGGTACCTAATGGCAGTTATGCTTCCTCTGGTGAGCACATGGAGGGCTGTGCAGCTCTCCAAAGAAATGCCACCCCACACCATTACTGACCCACTGCCAAACCAGTCATGCTAAAGGATGTTACAGGCAGCAGATTTCTCTCCATGGTGTCTCCAGACTGTCACATCTGTATCCTGCGCTCAGGTTGAACCTGCTTTCATCTGTGAAGAGCACAGAGCCCCAGTGGTGAGTTTGCCAACCCTGGTGTTCTCTGGCAAATGCCAAGCATTCTGCATGGTGTTGGGCTGTGAGCACAACCCTCATCTGTGGACATCAGGCCCTCATACCATCCTCGTGGAGTCTTTTTCTAACCATTTGTGCAGACACATGCACATTTGTGGCCTGCTGGAAGTCAGGCAGTGCTCCTCGTGTTCTTCTTGCACAAAGGCAGAGGTAGTGGTCCTGCTGCTGGGTTGTTGCCCTCGAATGCCCTTCTCCACTTCTAGTGTACTGGTCTGTCTCCTGGTAGCGCCTTCAGTTTCTGGGCACGACGCTGACAGACACAGAAAACCCTCATGCCACAGCTCGCATTGATGTGACATCCTGGATGAGCTCCACTACCTGAGGCACTTGTCTGGGTTGTAGAGTCTGTTTCAAGCTACCAGGAGGGTGAATGCAATGCCGACATTCATTAGTAACCAAAACATCAGCCAGAAAGCATCCGTGCTGAGAAGTGGTCTGTGGTCCCTATCTGCAGAACCACTCCTTTATTAAATGAGTCTTGCTAAAAGCCAAAAATTTCCACCTGTCATCTATTCCATTTGCACAACAGCATGTGAAATTGATTGTCAGTTTGGGTTGCTTCTTAATTGGAGTCTGATTTCACAGAAGTTTGATTTAATTGAAATTTTGTGTTGTTTACGTGTTCCCTTTATTTCTTTGAGCATTGCATTTTTCTCTTGTAAACAATAATTTTTCTAGTAGCTTTAGAATGACTTTTCAAATGGCGTTGTTGATGTCTTATCATTTCAGCATGGGGCTAACATACCTTTGTGCTCCACAGCAGCAAACAGTCAAAGAAGGCGCTATAATAGTTAGAGATGTGTACATTTAAAGAGAAGCACTTCATGTACTTAGTAATTATTAACAGGGTTTGCTCTTTAACCTGACTAACTCTGGGAATCTACAGTCAAGCAAAAGCAGGTGAAATGGTTTTATTTTAATGAGTCCAAATTACTCTAACTGTTCAATTTCCAAACTCTAAACAACTGTCCATTGTATAGCTATTAGATATACAAGGTCCCTGTTTATTGTTTTCTATGTTTTCCGACCCAATCGTTTCTACCTTTTTTAGGTGAGTGGGAAACTGCTCAGTTCATACCTGGATAAATATGAAGAGATTCCTTGGGATGCGCTCAGATGCCTCATTGCTGGTGTCATCTACGGTGGCCATATCACAGACGAGTGGGACAGACGTCTCCTGACCACATATTTCAATGACTACTTCTCTGAGGCAGCTGTAAATCAGAGCTGCTACAAGTGAGAACCTCAGATCAAATCAGTTGTTATTTTATTTGTCTTTTCTTTATACCAACTCTTCATAATATATGTTTAAGTGTAATGTTAAATCAAAGTCATTGCTGCCTGAAAAGACCTTCTCTTTATCATAAAGGAAGCTATGATCTGTGTAATCACCTATACTATTAAAAAAAGAGAACTTTGCAGACAATGATGATAATAAATGAGAGGTTTGTTTTCTTCTGTATTCTCTTTTTTTATTTGCACAAACTAGTAACTCTTCTAGTATGTTCTCCTCAGGCTCCAAGGAACCTTGGAACAAAACAAGAAAAAGTAAACAGATGTAGTATGCATTGCTTTTCATAGATGAAATAGACACATCCAACCACGATTCAAAGATCTGACCCAAATTCTGTTTTTTGAAAAATTGCTGCTGTTCACTACTCCAGACACTTTCCATCCTTTCCATCATGACATTTAAGGCAATGTGTGTATGCCAGGTTTCTGATGTATTTGTATCCAGAAGTACTGTTTAGTCTTATTTAATTATGTACCTTCATGATTGTTAAGCCATTTCACATTACTTCATCTCTATCAGGTTATCCAGTTTACCCACCTACTACATTCCGCGTGATGGACCCCTGGCAGGGTTCCAGGCGCACATCAACATGCTGCCAACCACTGAGCACCCAGAGGTTTTCGGACAGCACCCCAACGCCGATGTCGCCAGCCAGATCGCTGAGAACCGCATGCTGTTCGACATGCTGCTCTTCTTGCAGCCTCAAGACACAGGAGACACATCAGCGGGGGCCAGGCCCAGCAAAGAAGAAACGGTAAGTCACTGAGGTTGGAACGATCCAGGAATGTCACAGTGTATAAAACAGCAGTATTTTTAGTGAATATACTAACTGGAAAAGAGGTACCCAGTTTGTGGGAGTTTGTTTCTATGTTTGAGACTCAAGCAGGAAGGAAACCTGTAATTTTTATCATCATGATGGGCAGTCATTGACATGACATCTACAAAAGAGGTGGGCAGAATAATACAATAATGTACTAGACTACAGTTTTTCACTTAAGTAAAAGTAAAAAGTAGCCATCCAAAAAAAATGACTCATTTAAAGTTCAACTGATGAGGCTAGAGAGCTACTTCTGCCCACATATAATTTGAAAAATGCATTCGGGTAGGTGTAACCCAGAGGAACGTGGAGTGGGAGAATGTGCATATTTGAGGTGGAGTATTTTTTTTCCACCATCTTTACCAGAGACAGAGGAAAAGGCGGGAAGAGAGGAAGGTTTTGTGGAGAAAGCCAGCAGCCCTGAGCCATACGTTGAGCCACTGGCATTAGTGATCCTGTTTGGCTGATTTCTCCTTCCACATACTACAGCTGCTCCCTTGGGGAAGACTGTCAAGAAATATCCAAACCAAATACCTCTGATAGAGAAACCTTTAATAACTTTCATCATGTCTTGTGACCCATTGGCAAGAAATTTTCCGTTGTTAAAAATGTATTTGTTGTCAGCTCCTTAGTTAGAGTACACAATGTGTAGAAGTGTGTGATTAGAGAGCAGCTACGTCACTTAGTGAAAACAAGCTCGTTTTAAACATACAGTATCATTGAAAGACACACAACCTTATTTCTTTTGTACTGAAGTCTTATTGCTTGAATCTTATCAATTGCTCAGTCTGCTGTGTCACTTGGAGTTCGAGCTATAAACAGCATACTCTAATTTAACCTATTCGACTTACTGTAACTAATGAAAACTACTATTTTTGTAAGTTTGATAACTCACGAGTAGCCAGCAGATTATTTTATGATCATGGGTAGTCAGATCAGTTACTCAGTACTTGAGGGGTTTTAACTAAATACTTTTATACCCTCTATTTGAGTAACTTCTATAAAGGTTACTTTTTACTTTTACTTGGGTGAAAATACAATAAAGTGTGTTACTAAATTTTTAGGTACTCTCCCCCCCCGCTCTGTCAGATATGCTAAATGTGGCACAGTGCACTACAGAGGGCCCGGACAGGATTTGATCTCCAGACTCCAGGGTGAAAGCCACGCCCGTTGACCAGTCAGCCAAAGGGATATCCCCTTGGTCAAGGCGCATCATCAGTCGGAGGCATAGTGCAGGACCCCACACTGTCAAATCTCTCCACCTCTTTTCCAAAGCACGTCCTCGTGCTTCACACAGGCTGCCACAATCAATTTCAAATCCATGGACTGTTTATCAGTATAGCACATGGATCCTGTCAGCAATGCCAAATGTGGCAAGGTGCACTACAGAAGATCCCACAGGGGCTCAGAATATCTATAGGCAGAAGTGCAGGTGGAGCTGATGAAGAGTGATTAGAGCAGAGCAGTTTGAGCAGGTGGAGATGATCAGGTAGTCAGGCCAGAGCTGGTGCACAGAATCATGCCACTTCTATTAGTGTTTGATATCATGAAATATATGGCCATCACCTTTTTTGCTGATTGATGTAGAAAACATAACTCAGTAAATGTTTAACCTCATTATATGGTATAGAAGAAAAATGGAGTCTGTGGTTTTATTCGAGGAAGGCATAACAGCATCATAACATAGTGTCTGCCAGATCTACAAGCTAATCTCTGTTATATTTACATGAAGGCTGTTTTTTTACTGACGTAAAAAATAGAAACTTACATAAAACTCACCAGTTAAATCCCTTCTAACAGCCTTTTGTTAAAGATTCGCTTATTTCTCACTGAACCTCTGGGAAAAAAATGAATCAAATATCCTGTTCTGATGTGTTTTTAATACCACAGTGTTTTTAATACCTCTTCTTAAGAAACATTAGGCTTTTTATTTTTTGAGTCATTATGAAAGGACTTTAGTCAATGTAAGTCTGTTATATCTTTACGTGTAGGTTTTGGAGCTGCTGAGAGATGTCCAAAAGAAAATCCCTACTCTAATTGACTGTGGAAGCACCAGGACCCTCCTCAAAGACAACCCCTCACCCCTCAATGTCCTCCTACTGCAAGAGATCCAATGTTATAACTCCTTGCTGCAAACCATCATGTATGAGCTGTCTGTGTGGGCATGTCTTCTCTTAGTTTGTTTATGAATGATGTGTTCTTAAACAGCCTCTTATAAACTTTTTTTTGTTTTTGCAACTTTGGTAAAAACCCTTAATTTTTTATTGCCATATAAATCTCAAATTTCAAGTTTGATTTGTTTATTTAGCCAGGGGGTAAATAATAGTTATCAGTTATTGCATGGTTCCCTGGGCCTTCACAGAAAAAGCAGACCCACAGGATAAACACCATTTTAAAAAAAGATATTTTTGGATGAGATTATGTTGTAGCAATAAAGAGTTAATTTATTTGAAGGCTTTTTGCTAATAAAAGTGACCAGTACTGTAAAGATTACATGCTCGACACTGTAAAACATAAACAGTGGATAACTTAATTTACATTTTAATTCTTAACTCAAACAGCTTTTATATGTATTGGATAGTAATTTGGTCAGATATCTGTTTCTAGATCTTTGAAATAGTTGTTTTTTTTTATTTTGCCTCACATCTTCACAAAGTTCCGTATTCAGCATCCTAGGAACTAAAAAAGCCAGAAGATACTTATTTATCGTCATGTTTAGAATTCCATAAACACCCTGTGGCATTATGCTGCCGATGTCATCTGTTTTACAATTGGAGCTGTTTTTATGAAATTTAACTGCTACCTATCACAGCTATATATGGTTTGCAGTTTTTGATTGAAAACTTCTTTACTTTTTTAGTTCTCTTTTTATTGATGTTTAAGAGCCATAAGACTGTTAAAAATACCCTTACAGATTTAGCTTATGAATAGATAAGTTAATTTTATATTGTTTATATTCTCTAGAAACTTATATTTAGGAAACTGAAGGCTCATATTTCTAAGGATGCAATTTCAATAGATGTGAAATTAATATTTTCAAATGTTTCTGCTTCTTTGCCCTTCTGTGTTTGTATTTTAGTTTATCCCTGGTGGAGCTGGAGAAGGGAATCAAAGGCTTTATGGTGATGTCGCCAGGCATGGAGGAGATCTTTAATTGTGTCTATGATGGCCGGGTGCCCCCGCTGTGGGAGAAGGTGCAGAGACACAGAAAATACATGCCAAAATGTCCACCCTTTCCTTGCTGTATGCTGTCTTTTTTTAAACAAAACAAAACAAAAACAGAACTCAAGTACATTTGAGGTTCATTTCTCATCACTGCATTTACACCCTCAGTATCAGTTATTGCACAAATCCGTCGGGTTAGATTGCCATAATAACACAAAACCGACATGTTAAGCTGTTTGTTAAGGATTAGGTGCAAATAATTGGTAGTAGTAACAAAAACCTCACATTCTCTATATGTTTGATCTACAGTGGTGAAAAAACTGAAACGTCCTAAGTAAAAAAACTACAACAATTGTATCTGACTAAAACAAGCATGAACTTTTTGGCTTTTTTTTTCAAAACCGAATAAACCGAATTTGGAGCTTTAGTCAAGGTGGAGAAACAGGCACAAATATTTTCAGATTTGTGAAATAGTCTATTTCTTTCTGGCTGTTAACTGTATAAAACTTAAAGCTCTGTTTCTGACTCACACAGAAAAGTGCAGTCAGTGGGGGATCATCATACCCCACTATCCATTCACATGCTATGCTCCTCTTTGTTCATCTGCCCTGTGTTCGGCTCAACGTCTGTGTCCCCCTCCCCCGCCAGATGCCAATCGATCTTCAGTGATGCATGTTATAGTTAGATGGACTTTGGCACTTGATCTTCTGGAGTACAAACACATGGAGGCAAAACAAACTTTATTCTCGTTCTTGTGACCACCTAAACAAAAAAAAAAAACGGCTCAGTTCTTGTGGAGTAGGTAGCATACTTATGGACTGCAGATCAAAGTGGCATTGGGATTATGAGTGGGCCCTCATTGTGGGGAGTTTACCTTTGTCCTCAGAGGCCAAACAAAGTCACTGTCTGTGGAATAATCAGAGTGTAATAAGCATTGGATAGCTGTTAATGCTACTACTTCCAGATGATTATCTCTATTCCACTGACTGCTTGTAAAATATTTAGCTCCATCTCTTTGTTTTTCTAATCCTGGGTCTAATCTGAACACCATGTATCCTGTTCTTCTCCAGCTTCCAAGTTATGCACTACGGTGTTTAGTTTTATTTTAAATGAGACGAGAGGCATACATACCATCAGTAATACAAAACATGTGCGGCCTCAGAGCCACAGCTACATAGATGTAATCACACAGCAGTCCATTCATTCTTTATTTGAAAAAGAAATTTAGTGCCCGTTTTCTTGAAGGATACGCCACATTTAGCCTATAATCAATCTTAGGTTGCTTTTTTTTTTAACTCCCAGGTACATTAAGATTTAAAGATAATGGGGGAAAGAAACATTAAGCTTGAGGATGTTACAGAACAGTTAAAACCCTTTAGTAACAAACTTTTTAAACACATTTACGCACAGCACTAGTCACATGTCAATGATGACAGCATCAATTTATGCCTGGAATTCATTTGCCTTCTTGTCTTTGAATAACTGTGAAATTGGAATTATGTGGCTATAAAAAAACAAAAACTGAACAGAAAATATGTAAAAGCTGCCAAAGATCAGAGAAGGTTTTTGTTAGACTCTCGCTAAGCCTGAAGAACTACAGATCCAATATTACAAGAAGGTTTAACTTACTTACTTGGAAAAAAAGAGTGAAACATAAGACCTCTGGTGTTCGGTATGTTATCAGTTTAATTTTTCTCACAGCTTTCATTGCTGGACATCCAGTGCAGCCACACTGGACATTGAGCTCGCTACGAGAACCTGACAACAGCAGAACTGAGCCAACCTCCCCCCCCCCATCTCTCTCGTACCTCCAGGCCTATCTGTCTCTGAAGCCTCTTGGAGCATGGATGCAGGATCTCTGCCATCGAGTTGACCAGTTTGCACGTTGGGCGCACACACTCCAGCCTCCCGTCCTGTTCTGGCTGCCCGGCTTCACGCGTCCAAACGCCTTTCTTACCACTGTATTGCAGTCCACCGCACGGAAACACAACGTGAGTGCTCACACAGACTAATGGCCTGCTGCTGACTTTATACACTTGTCACAGTTAGACTTATTTTCACTCTACGAGCTCCCACTGGAGAGTACTTATGCTTGCTCGTGTCAGAACTACCCTTCAGTCTTTGCTGTGTAGGTTTGGCAGAGAACAGAGTGTCTCTTACGCCTAAGTGAAGGAACTGAAGTGATCAGCAATAATCCAAACATTTAAAGGAGAGATTAAGATAAATATAGTTTTTATAGACAACATAAATTAATGAATAATCCAATTTTTTAACTTAATAACCAAACCATCTTTTCAAATGGGACCTTTTTTTATTTGCAGATCCCAGTGGAGAAGCTGTCCTGGGAGTTTGTGGTGTCCACTGAGGATGACAGCAACCTGCGTACCCCACCGGAGGTGACCCCTATCAGATCTTTATTCTTTTCTAAACTGTTAACTTCCAGTCATCTTCTCCCTGATAGCATTTATTCACTGATGGCACCCCATTAGATTAATCTTTTTTGGTACATTTTTTTTTGGGGGGGGGGACTCTAATGCAGTTTCAAATAAAAATGTTTAGTGCCATTCATTAATCAGATCAGGACAAGTATATTTGATTAAATTTTCTGTAAATTTATAAATAAAGCTCTATCTTTTTTCAATACATTGACGGTCCTTTGAAAACATTACACTCAATTTAAATCTGTTAGTTTCCTGATACAGAGTTACTTTAAAAAGCCACAGGGTTGAGGTCGTGGCCAGACACCTTTTAGCCATTGGAAATCCTACTGTGAGAAAGTTTTAACCCTCTGATCCAAACTGACACCTTGAGACAAAACCAGTAAAGATGCTCAGAACAACCCAGGGACCACAGAGGCTCAAGTGGATCATGAAGTGGATCATGAAGGCCTGCTCCAGGTGCCTCCTATAAAAAGGAGATACCTGACTGTTATAGTTGAGTACAGTTTTTCCATGCATCACAGGGGGCCGTGTTCGTTCTTTTTATTTCCATCATCAAATCCAAATAAATCACAGCACGTTTGGTGACATACTCATCTCTGCTGCTGTGCCAGTAAATGTGTTTTACTTACAAATGTCACAAAGGAACTGTTCAAATGAGTCATTTAAAGCTGCATTCATGACATTCATGCTTATGATGTGCTAAAGTTATTTTTGATACCTTTCTCTGTCTCCTCTAACCTTCAGGATGGTGTATTTATAACTGGGCTGTACCTGCAGGGGGCAGGTTGGGACAGGCAGAACTCCTGTCTGGTGGATCCGGAGCCCATGGAGATGGTGTGCCAGATTCCCACCATCCACTTTAAGCCAGTGGAAAAATCCAAAAAGATTTCCATAAGTAATTAATTTGTATATCCAAATTACCATTTTAATTATGAGGAATGTTTTTTTTTTCCCTTTTAATGTTTCAGTGTGGTTTCACTGCATGATCTCAGGCTGCTTTCTTTCTGTCTGCAGGTAGTTACCTGTGTCCCGTCTATTACATCCCTGCACGCTCTGGCAGAGCTGGGCGGCCTTCATTTGTGGTCACAGTGCAACTAAAGTCTGGAGCTGTAACTCCAGAGCACTGGATCAGGCGAGGAGCTGCTCTCCTGATGAGTTTAGAGAATTGAAAACTAGGAAAAAATGATTTGCTTTCTTATTTGAGATTTGTTTGTTGTCATTGTTAAGAATAATTAAAGATGATACTTAATGTCTGTCCTCTGGTTTCATTAGTTTCTTTCTCTCTTTGTTTACCTCTAAAATATCAGAGAAAGAGATCATTTATGTTATTTTGGAAATATTACTAAATAAATTACACAGCAAAACAATATCACTTTTCGGAGGAACATGTCTAACAAAGAAGCAATTGCGAATAGTTTATAATGCTTTTAGCAAGAGAACTTCTTTAAAGCAAAAGATTGTCTTAAGGTGAACACTTCAAAGCTCTAAGCTAAGCTTTTATAGAGTCTGTGTTTAGTTTACTAAACACAGACTCTCTAAAATAATTCAAGTATTTAATAACATTTTACCAGAACCACATCTATATAAATTAATATGGTTGTCAAATTCAATTTAAAGACAGTAGATCACACAGTGGATAAGGCTGTGGATTGTTAGCAAAGTTAGCAACAGTGGGGACTGCTTCCATTAAATCCGTGTCCGCCAAGCTAAGTTTGGTTTTAGCCAATTGTGGTAATGAAAAGAAAAATAGCAGCAGATGGAATGAGAAGCTACAACACAAGCTACACTTTTACATCCTTCCTCTTTTAAAGACAAAATGGTGGAGTTTGACAAAACCGAAGTAATAGCAGCTAGGTGTACATGCCATGTTTATTTCAGCTGTACTGTGAGATCGGCAGCTGCTGCTTTCCTCACAGCAGCCATATTGAAACACCATCAATTGATCTTTTTTGTGTCAGACTTTGGTTTAAGCTGGAGCCGTACAAGAGGGTTTCTTGTGCGTTTGTGAACTCACTAATGAAGCAAGAATTCAGCTTACAGACAAGGTTAGATAAAAGCTTTGGAAGAAACTAGTTATGCAATATGTGTCATGTTTTTTGGTCCCCTTGAATCTTTCTTTAAAGTATTACGTTTTAGGGGGTGGGGGGATTTCTCCATCTGTTTCATACGGAGTTTCAGGAATCTAACCAACAATATGAGCAGCAATGTAGATAAAAGTTGTGTTTCAGAAAATTTATGTAATGTTAATAATTACTCTGATAAGGTTAAAATATTAACGGTGACAAAATGCACAGATGTTGATGTCATTGCATGTAGACTTTGCTCCATAAAAAAGTATCCTTAATCTATTAACATATTGAGTTTTGGAAGGACAGGAAGACAAATTTATTAACAGCCCTATTTTATTACGGTTATTAAGGTATTTCTAACAGTTCATAAATTGGGGGAAAGTATCCAAATAGTCTGGAATAATCAGCAAGGTTTTGTCCTAAGAATGACATATAATTGAACATGAAACCTTTCCCTTTTACGTGCATTTTTGGTTCAGCTAAAAGTTTTTCACTGCATTTTGTTGACTTCCTGAAGATGTGTTTGGCAGACAGTAGAAGCAAAGTTAGTGAAAATTTAAGTTAGGCTACCCAATATGTGTAAAACATTCTTTCCTTCTTTTTAATTTTAACAATCATTCTATTGTAGCCATTTGCCAATGAAAACCATGCAAAAAAAAAACTTAAGAGGAAGCAAACTGAGGGCAGATGTAATTTAAATAGTCACTTGACGTACATAAGATTTGTGGTTTACACAGTACAAAATACAGAAGTGTTTTTAATCCAAGATAGCAGTTAAACAAACAGATATGTCACGGGATTGCTTGCTGCTTCTCCTGTCCTGTGTTCTGCATGACAAATTGATTGGCGGACTGACTGTGGCTGACTTGTAAAAAAAAAATACTCGTCCACAAACATTTAATCTGGCAATTGCAGCAACTCTAAGTTTGATCTACCATCAAGGCCACAAAACATGTTTGACTTTCAAGAGAACACACACAAAAAAGAAGATATCAATAGAGAAGATAAAAATGAATTGGACTTTGATAGAATGCAAAAAACTCAGTCTAGTTTAACCTCTCTGAACTGATCCTCTAAACCAGACGTACATCAAGACGGACAGTGAGCTTTAAGCATGAGAGCATTTATATTTTTCTGTCTCTTTCAATGCACAATTGCAGCCTATTGCGGAAATGTAAGTAAATGCTGTAATGTAATGTAAATGTAAGTAAATGAAATGTAATACTCAGAACAGTCTTATTGTTTAGCTGTATTATTCCTAGCAACTAAAATGACTTTTATATCCTTAGAATGTCTTTATTTTCTTGCTTAATCATCTAATATAATTTATGAAGATTTGTTATAGCTGCAGATAAATCTAAATAATAATGCAGATATGAAATTCAGGGACTTTGCTAGAACACGTCTGTAAAAAATGTAGTGGGAAATATGTTTAATGGAAGTGGATGTAAGTGTAACTGAATAATTATGAATTAAGGAAATATAAGCCAATTTTAGACAAAATGTAAAAAGACAAAAAATATTTTCAAAGGGAAAATGACCTTTTCTCCTAATTGTTCAAACAAATGAGTCATTTTGGGTGTCTTTTTTTAATCGGCATTGATTATTGATTTATTTGACTTATTTGTAAACTGAACACTATTTTAAATTAAATTGTGATTATGCTCATTAAGAGCTTCTCAAGAGAAATTGAGAAAGCTAAAAAAAAGATTAAAAGTTTGGTATAAAGTATTGAAATTAAATATCTACTAGGACTAATTTGCATTATGTTTTTATGTCTTTTTAGAGATCACTTGGTTCCTGTGGTCCATTGGAGGCAAAGAATGCGAGCGTACTGGTGGGCAGACTGTCAAAAGAATATTTTAATGTTCAAATGTTAAATAATTTTTATTATAAGACGCTGTTAATTTTTTTCACTGAAATTTGAGTAGCATTTTAAATCTAACCCGCAGAAGGGAAAAACTGCATATTTTAAGTCTAAATTGTCTTTTTCTTTCCTTCTCTATTTTAGGTGCCAGGAAAAACCAACAGCACAGGGAGTAATGTAGATAAACCTTATAAATGTCTTAAGTTCATGATGCATTTGAGATATGATTAAATAGTTAAGATACACATTAGGGTATGCCACATTTTGTGCATGACAAGTTACAAGTTCAGTTGACACAGGTTAAAACTGTGTTTTTTTTCTGCTAATATAGCAGAATTACCCAAATTGGTTTATATTTAAACTTCTAACTTAAGGTGTTAGAATAATCTGAGTAGAATAGCCTGAGTTTCAAACTAAGAAGCTGTTTACTGAGACAGCTTTTATAACTGCAATTTATATTTAACTAAAGCTTTAGAAAGCAGAGTTGGTTCTCTAATGAAAGTTTATTGGGGTCTACCCCTACTTTTAGCATACAACTGTCAGCCCCCCCACCACCACCTCTCCGTGGAAAGGAACTTGGATTCCCATTGAAGGCAGGGGTGGCTTTCCTCCAAAAGCTGCTGAAGAAAAGGTAAGGAGCAATTCATCACATTAATATAGAATATCACATTTCTTGTGGTGCAAAAAAAAAATAAAAAAATACTTAGACCATGTCACTGTCATGGTGGGTTTAAGGTGACGAACCCACATGCAGAACACCACTCGGAATGCAGGGAAAAAGTTCAATAAGTTT
>JAUZNJ010031651.1:0-12796 GCA_034780135.1 Jordanella pulchra | reverse complement strand
ATGACCAACATGAGTAGTTTATATAAAAAGTAAAGCCATGATTGAAATAGATTGTAATTTAAATAAAACTATGAAAGCTTCTTATTGTCGTGACCTCAGCTGCCAACTTTTTAAATAAGTTCAGGGTTCATGGACAGTATTTAAACTACCAAAATTTGAATAAAGAAGGAAATCAACACCAATTTGATTTCTGTCCAATTTCTGGCTTTGCATTCAGATGTAGTTTTAACCATTATTGACTTCATGGTGGAAAGATTTAAAGAAAATCCAGTATTAAAAGAACAAAAAAAAACCTGCAATCTCCAGTGCATGTTGAACAATTTTTGGAGCATTCGGGTTTTGCATGCTTAGCTAGGTGAGCTATTTTTCTATGAGCAAAAGGAGCATTATAGTATAAATCATAAAGTATGAAAGTAAGTATAAAGCATAAAAACCTGCAATCAAAATTAATTATATTTTAATCAAGTTAAGTGAAAATAGCCTTTAATGCAGTGAAGAATCAGACGCTGCCAATCTCACACCAATTAGTTCCTCATAAGTCAATCCAATAATACATCTATATTTTTATAAAGTTCTTAGATTGCAAAACTTCTCTGAACAAAACCGAATGCCATCCTTTAGCCTGTGCTGTCTGGGGAGGCTAGTCACATTTCCCATAACACACCACAGCTTTAGAGAGCTATGGTCTGTTAGATTACCTTCAAATCTGTCAAACAAAAGAACACCATACGTCTAGTAAAACATATGTGGCCTGGAAAAAAAAGAAGAAGAAAACTAAGAACACAACCCTCCAAAACTGATTTGGAATAGTTTGCTCTTGGCGATTGGGTGTAACCGACTTACCTGTTAGCTACGTAATAGGATTTGGGCAGGATTTGAACTCTGGAGTGTTTTGTTTTAAAGCCAAAAGACTAACCACTGCAAAGATTGATCACTATGCTGCTCTGCAACAGATCCCAAAAGATAAAAACATATATACATTAAGCAGAACCTTCATTATTAGTTTTTTTGTCATCATTTTTATGAAATTACAGGAGGGCTCAAAGATTACTCAGTATTTAATTTATCCAACATCCCTGTTTGTTAAACTGAATGTGGTTCTTTTTAATTCATATTAAACTAATTTCAATTTATAATCCTCTTGATTGAGATAAGTGAATGTTTTTGTGAAATTTGTGCTTTTATGTTAACAGGGGAAAGCAGCTCGGATCTTATCAGACACTTTCTGATTGAATCATCTGCTAAAGGCGTCCGCATTAAAGGCTCTTCTCAGGAACCATACTTTGGTGAGTTAGTTTGCCATTTTTTCCTTATTCAGCAAAGAAACAAATCTCACTCTGAGTTTAAAATTCATGTCTTGTTAATGACATGAAAGGTGATTCATGATCGGGGAAGTGAGTGGGTTTACTAGAACCAAAAAAGATATTCTTTGTCTTTCGACCCAAAAAGACATGATCAAGCTTTTTTTTCACATTACATCTATCAATAAAACATTCAATGTTTCCTCTGACTGCTTCAGTTTATTAATTTATTAATAAACTGAATACCTTTATCAATACCTTTATTAATTGAAACTCTTTTTTAACTCTGGACCTTGAATAAACATTTAGAAGGGAATAGAACTAGAGTAACTAGATGTACACTAAAATTGGTCTTTTAAAAACGTTAGTGTACGATGGAAACCTTTATTTTGTTAGTTGAAGGAAGCAAATTATCCAGTGGTTCCAGAACAGCTGCAGTTACATATATTTATTCTATTTTTTTCCATATAAGTAGTATATTCTATTCAGTTTCCACTTTTCTCAGGTTCTTTCATTGAAAATTAATGGGGGAAATCCCAAATGATGTTAATGTAGGTCTATAGTTGCACACTTAGCTTTTTTATGTGTTTGAATACTAACTCATCTTCCAATTGATTGGAAATTAAAAGAGTTGCTCAGTTTTTTACCTCAAACTAAACAAAATTTAAGGATTATTTTATTTGGTTTTCTTTTTGCAGTTTGGCATTAGATATTAAATATTTATGTTCCTACTAGTTTCTCCTGTGTGTCCTTTTTAAACTAAAAATTCTTCAGTTTTATATTCTAAACTCACCCAAATTTTCTTTGAAATCCTTAAAACAGGCATGCCTTGTTTGCTTTGACAACCGTTTCTTGCTGCTTTCATGTAAATCTGGAATAAGACTGGGAAATCTATGAGTCATTGCTGATTTCTAGACAGATGAAACCTTCACTCTGTCTGCATGTACTTAGTCAGGATAACAGAATGTTTTTTTTTAAATAAGAAAGTAGGGACAACTTAAAAGAACTTCATTATAAACAAAATACATTTCTTTGGAATCTTTCAATATGACATTTTCCTGAACTGTGAGAAAAAAATCGATTTGTTGTAGAAGGGAGGACTAAGCCTTATTCTAAGCTCTTATTAGCTCGACTCTAAAGATATTAGTTGTAGGTGCTGATATCTAAATTTCTCTGTGGTTCTCTAAACTGAGATCATTCTCACTACGACATAGAACAGGTTACATAATAACTGCTCATTACTACTCTTCATAATCTGTTGAAAGGGATCCCTTTACCCATTATTTATTAAAACGCCAGGAACCAACAACTTGAATAGAAGTCATTTACAGTTTATACATCTTCAGGAGGTATATGTCAGACTCACACGGCATTATAAAGTAAAATGTCTTTGTTTGGGAATAGTTACATGGCAATTTAAATAGAAATACATAAAATGATCACATTTTTTTAATGGCTGCTAAAATTTAGTGTATTCATGATTACAGTTATAACAGTGTTTTATAACATCTACTGTTCTTTTACTTTCAGGCATAGACTTAAGATAGAATATATGTAATAGGTAGTAACTCAGCAGAAGGCCGCTCACACTGAGCCTGGTTCTGCTGGAGGTTTCTTCCTGCTAAAAGGGAGTTTTCCTCTCCACTGTTGCTACATGCATGCTTGGTGTGAGAGAATGAGTCGATGCAATCAGCTGGTTTTCTTTAGATAGAAGACTTTGAACCAATCTGACTGTGTGATCTCATTAAACTGTCTCTGAAAAGTGTCCTTTTGGTTGTATGTAAATAAAGTGAATTGAATTGAAGTTAGGCACTGGTCAAGTGTTCACTGAGCAACACAAATTTAACAGGTAGATTTTTAGCTGGATAATCAGTCTAGTCATTAAACGCAGAACATTAAGAGACACGCCACTCATTGCTTGTTAACTTTAAATCTAAAGCATACTTCAAAACATCATAGGATTGGCAATGTTTTGTTCTAAGTAAGGGAAAAAAGTGTTCTAGCAGTCTTTCAGCCAGCAGATGGGCAGTGTGCAATTTTTATCAAACCATTTCAATGCTTTCTTTAAAATCTCATTAAATCAACTCTGAATCATTGTAAATATTCAACTGTTTTGCAATATGATAAATATGTGTTTTTGCATGTCCAGTAATTTGACATGTTTTTGCTTACATCAGATTAAAAAAATGTTGTTATAACTGATCTATGATTGATGCTGAACTCAATTTGGTTGTTCTTGCAGGTAGTCTCTCTGCATTGGTTTACCAGCACACAATCTCTCCTTATGCATTACCCTGCAGATTACTACTGACTGACCAGGGTGGGTAAAGTTCTATGGTTAGAAGTAGTCATGTGCATCTGTGTGCAATAGATAAATATAGTAGTAAAAGTAAAACTGAAGAAATATAAACTTTCTTTCTAAATCCTTTGTACAGATCTGGAGGAGAAAGAAAATCAAAACACATTAGAGGACAAAAGTAAAACAGGTGAGTGAAGGTAAGATAATAACTTTGCTTTGGCAAAGAAGAGTCTAACATTTAATATGCATATGACAGCTAATTTAAAAGTCGGCATTTCTAATTTCACAAAATATTTTCAACTTGCTTTGAAACACGTTTCATCTTTCTTTAACATCAGAGATAGAGGTAGACATATTTCAAAAGAAAGCTGACCCTGCAAAGCAAGAAATATAAAAGACTACTAGATATTAAAAAAATAAAAAAAATCTCTTCTCCATTGTACATTTTCAAATTAATCTTTTTTTGGTTGCAGAATTGAGTAGAAAGAGAACTATTTATTTATTTTTTATGTTTTGCAGCCTGTAACTTTGTCTATCTGGATGCCGTTCCCACCGAGATGCTAACTGGTCCCTGCGCGGTGCAGAGGGCGGTGTCCTCAACACTTGAGAAGGCACCCGGCTCCTTTGCACCGACCATTGTCAACATGAAGGTGTCTCTGAAGGGTGTAACTCTCACAGATATCAACAGGAAGTAAGAAAAAGGCAACCTGTCATTTTGCTGCTAAGATTTTAACCTACAACCCCCAGCAGGATGCTGCTGATGGTGAAATGTGGTTTGTGTGCAACTTTTTTTTAACAAAACTTGTTCTTTTTTTTGCAGGCTTTTCTTCAGACGCCACTACCCTGCTTACCTGCTTAGCTACAGTGGTGAAGATCCAGACAATCGACTGTATGTTTATACAGCACCTTCAACGTTTTCAGTTTGATTCATGTGTTTTTCTCAGGGTTTCACTGTTTCCTTTCTAATAACAAACATGTTCTCATCTTTTCTGCAGGTGGTTTAAAGGAACAAATTTTGGTGCAAGGTAATTCGTACCTCATTTTTTATTTTTTGCTTCTTTCACTACTGTTTGTGCAAATGCATCTAAAAATGTTTCTTCCCTCTACAGGATGTTTGGTTTTGTGGCAAAAGGTGTTGAAGCTGGCATGGAGAACATTTGCCACGTATTTGCAGAATGTGACCCCCTGCAGTCTTGCAGCAAAGCCGTCGAGTTTATTCAGGATGCCATAAATAAGCAACAGACAGCCAAACCCTGAATGTCTTTTACTGCCTGTTTTATGCTGAGATGCCTTTGACTGAAAACATCTAAATGTTGTATAAAATCACTTCTGCTGAATAACCAGTTAAGTTTTTGTCTTTTCTTGACTGAAATACCAGATAAAAACAATGACTTAAAGTTTAACACTTCAGTATAACAGGATATCCGTAAAGTCCCACACAGAAATGAATGTATTTTTAACTCAGGACTATAAAAAAACAGATGGAGTTATAAACAAAAGATGACGTGTTATTTTTAGAATTTGTCCCGGCTGTAAAAACACTCCAGAAACCCAATCAACTACTCCAGACATCCACTTAAATGCAGCCTTTTATCTCTTCAAACTCCCAGGAACCAGCACCTTAACTGAATATTAACTTTTATATCCTATTGTGATGTACAGTGCATGCAAAACTATTTATAAACCAATAGCTCTTATATTTTGTCATATTACAAGAAAAACTACAATGTATTTTATTTGAATTTTATGTGACAGACTGGACAAAAAAAGTGCATAACTATAAAGTCACTTTTTATTTACAGATAACAAAAAAAATTGAGAAGTAAGGTTTGCATTTGCAAATAGCTCATATATATCTAATACATCTAAAACCGAGGGCAATCAACAGCCTTCAGAATACATCTGATTAGTAAATACTACAGAGCTGACATGTTTCTAATCTAATCCCAGATGGACATAACCCGTTAAGTCCTTAGAGATTTGCTAGAGAATGTTAGTGAGCAAACAGCAACACTAAGACCAAGGAACAGAGCAGGAAGAACTTAGTTAAAGGTGCAGAGAAGTTTAAAAAATGTTTAAGTTATAACAGAATATCTCAAGCACTTGAAAATGAGCCCTCATAAGTCCATCCTCTTGTTAAAGCACAATAGGGAACATTCGCAGATATCAATCTTTGCAGGTGAGAAAAATAAGAAGCACTCGAGGCAAATAGGAGCTGCAGAGTTCTAAGGTTCAGCTGGTAAGAAAAGCAAAGCTGGTAAGAATAAAGCAGTTGTTTAAAGACAAAATGCTAGAGGATTGAGAAGAGTTAACACTAGGGATTCTGGGACTGCATTTCACCTGAAAGCAGGACAAAGACTCTAAAAATACAACCACAGTTACAATAGAACGATTAGATCAATTCATACTTACGCAAAGATACTTTATTCAAACTTCCGACTAATGGGGCTAAATATAAATTGATATACTTTTCAAATCCTATTTTAAAACTATGTTGCATTTCCTTCAATTTTCAACTTTTAAAAATACCTTAGTTTGAGGTTACAATGAGAAAATAAGGGAAAGAATTTCAGACTCTAAAATAAAGGAGTGTAGGAGGACGCTGTTTAAACACTGATTTTAAAATCACACTTACAACTTAAACTGTGCTAACTGACTTTGACCAAGTTAGACTTGGAACTCAGATATGTCCATTCATTTCATAGCAAGATCTGTGCAGATGCTCTTACTGTATAATTTGAATGTATTTAATGTTTCACACTTATTGTAAATATATGGATGTGTGTCTTTATCAATTGCTATCTAAATAAAGATGTAGAACAACCAAGGTCTCAGATATTCTTGTGTAAAAATGGTAAGATTGACAATAAAACATGGTAAAAGTGGGTTGTTAGCACAGAGGAAAAAACTATGGTTAATTGCGAAGATAATTATAAGACAAAACAGACCAGTCTGCACATCTTTTATTCTTTATTTGAAATAATAAATCTTTAGTGTGCTTCTTGAAGCAGAGCAAAACTCAAGCATGGGACTGCATAGATAAGATAGATTCCAATATTTTTGAACAACCTATGAAGAACATAATAGGCTTTTATTTTCTTAAACATTTTTGGAATCAACTCAAAAATGAACTTAAAATCTCTAAATCTAAGGTAGCACAGATACATTCAGAGGGATTGATTACAGTGGCAAAACTTAATGAACACTGCCCTCTACTGATGGAAACGGGAAAGCGGAATTCTAAGAGAAATAAATATGGAAAATGGAGGCTTCTGTTAAGATCACAGTGGTATATTATATCTACATTATAAGTCTAAGAATTACCTGCATTCATAAAGGACCACCAAAGCGTTCCAACTCTTGATATTTTTAAGAGCACATATTGCAGGTCTATAGGAAAATGAAAAGGAAATTCATCATTA
Source organism: Jordanella pulchra (assembly GCA_034780135.1). NCBI lineage: Eukaryota > Metazoa > Chordata > Actinopteri > Cyprinodontiformes > Cyprinodontidae > Jordanella > Jordanella pulchra. Next base: position 5,774 of record JAUZNJ010031651.1, on the reverse strand, counting down.
TGCTTCAACTTCAACTGATAGGAGGGGAAATATGTCAGTCAGAGCTACTGCGGCATAATAGGAATATTTCAGCCTTTCCATCTTTTTCTCACATAAATTCAAATTATATTTATTTGCTTTTTACTAGGAATAGGGATTACGGGTATGCCTTATCTAAAAAAAATAATAAAAAAACAAATCAGCACATATTTCTTTGCAAGTTTGTTTAGGGTTGTTTTGTCTCTTTGTTACAAAATCTGTTGTTTTGGTAAAGATAACCTTTGCATCCTCAATGTGTTATTCGGCACAAGTAGCACAGTAAGAAAAAAATCACCAATAGAAAAAGACACTTCTAGACATGCTTCACATCTTTTCACAGTTAACCTTCTAAAAACTCAAAGTAAACTCTTCTTAAGTGACTTTTAGTAAAACCTGCGGAGCAAGTGTCTTATTTTGGAGGCAGGATCATTAAACAGATAAATATTTCCATAATGCATGTTTCTTAGTTACTGTATTTCTGTAAACCAAGAGGTGATGTTTTGTTGTAAAAAAAAATGGACCAGTCAGTAACATGTGTTGTTGCTTAATGGTAACATAAATAAAATCATAGAATGAGAACTTTGGCTGCCCTCCAAAAACCTGCTACATGGGAAAAGCAGACTCTCTCTTTGAAATACTTTACTTAGCTGCAACTGTCAATTTTTGTTTTTCTTGGTGTTGTATCCAGATGGCAGAGGATATATCTTTATTTTAATACCCCTTACATTCACAGACATTAATGTCATACTATGTCAAATTTATACAAAAAGAAAGCATTAAAGAAAACTGTAGATGGATTCTTAGAGACGTCATTAGATAGCATCCTGGAAGCTACGTTACTGTAGCGAGTAAAAAAGCATCCTGGAATAGGAGCTCCACATCGACCTACATGTTGCCATTAGTTTTGTATTTGAGGTTCCTGGGTTACTTTCTTTAAGCCCTCTTTTTATTGACTCTTAATTATAAACAATTAAAACTATCAACAGCTACAGTCCTAACCTCAATCAATAAGGAAAGCAATTTGAAAAATGCTAGAAGACATTCTTGGTAATTTCCAAAATGCACTATTGATGAACCAAGTCGGCACATGGTTCAGATAAAGAGAACTACTTTGGTTGCCAAACTAGAGAAATCCGACACTGTTGTGTATCTTGATGTGTGCAACTAAATGATCTACTGTAGCTACAGAAAATCATCCCTAAACAGTGTTTGGATGTAATCTTGAATATTTCAGACATTGATGTTTTATTTATGCTGTAATCTGTGTATATTGCTTCTATTTCATTAAGTAAACACAAAATGTAAATAACTGGGATGGAAGTGAAACATTTTTTAGCTTCTGAAACTGAAATCCGGTTGTTTTGTATTGTTTTTGTTTTTTTACCTTTCTTTGAATCCTCACAACAAATACATAAAGAAAGACTACGGTTTCTTTACTTTTCACTCCTTAAATGATTTATCATTTTCTGCTAAAAGGGCATCTGTAAGTATAGCTGCAAAGATTAGTAATAAAAATCACAGAATGACAACCAAAGAATAAAGACTAATGATATAGTGATATTGCACCAGGGGAATTTTACAAAAAAAGATAAGAGGAATGGATAGACATAAAATGCTCAATTAATCTTAATAAAAAGTAAAATGTTAGGGTATTCTAGTAGTGTTATCCCGATTCTAAAGTCAGTAACTTCCTAATCAGCAACACAATCTGTCTAGACGGTCTTCATTAACAGATTAAAATGTTTAATATTCATTCAAAAATGTCGACTCTATCACACAAAGTGAGTAGATAACATCTTGTCACCTCACCTGTGAAGGTAGGGACAAAAGTGCATTTTTCCTTCTATTTTCCTGTTGCCTTTCGATTAAAGTTAATCAAAACTATTTTAGTTAGATGTTAAAACAATGTTATAAAGTGCCACTATTTAGATTGTGACATTTAAAAAGGAACAAAATTGAAAAATAACTAAAAAGATGTTCGCCCTGTTTGCTGGTGACGTGGGCAACAAATAAATAAAAATGTGTTATTTGGATACTTGCTCATGTTTCATCCAGTGCTAAACTGTAAATCCACCACTTAAATGCACCCTCAGGTAGTTTGCAGCTGCTTAAACAGGTCTGTTTCCATTTATCGCCTCCTGCCTTCACACAGGGTTTAACTGGGATTAAATGTTAGTCTGTAATGTCTCTAATGCAGTCCAGTCTGAAACTTCAAGAGACACTTTCTCTTTATCTGAGCTGATGATGTCAGAATATCATTTACATTTTAGTGCGCTGAACGCAAACCTCTCCAGCTCTATCAAAACGGTCACCACAAAAGCCTCATTTATAACACTTAACCTGCCAGAGCCAAGATCTGACGGGTAAATTCAGCCACAAGCTGTGATGCTAGGTTTAGTAAATGTTGCATTGGAAAGCATGATGGTAATGAGTAAAAGTGACCCGAAGGTCGGCGCAGGATCGCTGCAGTTCCATTTGGATCATCACCATCTCTGGTCTCACCACAGAATGCTATAAACCAGATATGAATGTGTTCCTGAAGCGAGAGAGAGTCACTGCGTGATGGTGGAGATGCTGCGGGACCTTTTCATGATGAGCCGCACCTCCACGTCAGGGAGGCTGTCCTGTTTGGTTTGGGCACAGCCCTCGTCTGCTGCAGCCATGTGCAGGTCAAAGCGCAGCGACACGGACTTCTTCCTCAGTTTGGGGTTCCCTCTGAAGAATGAGCCTTCCCATTGTTTTATCACCTTGTCAATCTTCTCTGTCCTGCAACAAGAAAAGATCGAACAGTCATTACATGCACAGGAAGTTCAAACAATGAGGGGATGAGGCAGGAAATTAGGTACAGGCCTGGAGTCTATTTGAACATTTTAAACATGGTTTGCAGTTCTTTTCCTTTTCACTCTCACAAAAAAACCTAAAATAAATACTTTGCTAATTAAAACATGGTAGCACTTTGTAGATGCTACATATGCCATGTTAATTATTGAATGCAGTCATAACACAAAGAAGCAGCCCAAAGATTGTGGATTAAAATGCATGTATAGAAGAAAAAAATAACAAAATAGCAGGACCTGAGTGGAGATCTGAACATCAAAGGTGAATTATCTTTACAATGCATGTATGTCTATCACCAGTGAACAAAAATGAAACTCCAAACATGTTATAACTCATGAGCTCTGACAACAAGTGGTGGGCTGCAAAGCTGCACCAACATGCAGCTTATTAGAAACATCTCAGCATGGTCTTGTACAGTGTGCTAAAGATGAGGAAATGAGGGTGATATCAAAAGAGGCAGGCCTAAACAATGCACAGTATCTAGAATTCATGTTTTAAAAGAGATAGATGGAAAACAAAAAGCAAAGACCTGAGACAGGAACAGGGAAATGAGTGATTATTCAGTTAAACATCTATGGTATGTTTTCAATTGATAGCTTTAGTCGATGATACTGCCCATTATATCTTAACAACTATGTTTTCCCCTCATTGTTTTAGGATATAAATTAAAAAGTTTAATTTTTTTCTTATCTAAGAACCTTCTTCAACATGTTGCTCTGTCTTCTACATGGCTTGTGGCAAAGTACAAACATGGCTTTGTTGGCCCATAAATCAATTTTGATGTGATATTCATTCGGGACATTGGGGACCTATATTAATATTACTGTAACTTTAAACATTTATTAATTATCTCTCTCCAGTGCTTAAGAAGAAAAGAATCAACTCAAAGAAACAGTCTCTGTTTTGTGTCTGATCTTGGGCCAGCCTCACTAAAAAGGCTTAATCATCAAAGGCCACATGCCAGAGGCTGGAATCTAATGACTGATCAAAGGCCAGTGGACCTGGTGGCTAACTTCATACAAAAATTGCTGCAAAACAGAATGTTTGTGACATTTCTCTCTGAGTTACAGGGAACTTTAAGATGTCTGAAGTGACTGGAGGTGTGGAGCGAAGTGGAGCTCCCCTGCTGCCAGCCTGCCATGCTAAGCTGCTAAATACCCAAGACATATTTACCTTTTCCAAATCATCAGAGGTTGCAGGTTACATACATACTGACTGTTTCCAGCTAAATAGTTTGTCTTTTTAATTATTTTTGATTATTTCAGGTGTTTATAACAGTATACAATGAAATAATACCAAGCTAACAGGGTGAAATGCATGATACACCATGTTGAACTGTGATGAGTTGCTGTTTATAAAGCTAAATCAACCTTTATTTCACTAGGGATTTACACACTAATATAACATTAACTTGTGTTTGCTCATATGCTCATTGCATGTGATTACCAAATGATGTAAATATAAGGCTTTGCACTCTGTCACACTCCCTCTCTTGAAGACATTTGTGAAGGTGATTGTTGGTCAGCTGATGAACTGTTACATCTACCAAGGGACATTGACTCACCAAACGGTGCCTCATTGACTTACTTTGGACACACACTGAGGCTCAGATGTGTTTCAGGCATCTCTCATTCTCCTTCACCATTCGTCATTCTGTTGTGTTGCTTCACTGTGCTGAAGTTTTTTGGCAATCTCAAACTGTCATGAATCTGTGAAAAGTTATGACCTAAACAAATCATTTATCTCCACCTGACTCCCCTGTTCTGCTCCTCATCATGCTCATCAGATCCTCCTGCTTCGCTCTCTATAAAACCTTCCCACAGACCAGCAACTGGTGCCAGATTATAATCAGCTTCGGTAAGTTTTGTCCTGCCTGATTCTGACCCATTTGCCTCCTGAATTTCTGAGCCTGCCTGAACCCCAGTCGGACCTGTTTGGATTGTTGGATTGACCTGCTTTTTGCCCTGTGACTCTGTCTTTGGATTCTGTCCTGGATTCCTCTCTGACATCTGACCACCCGACTCAGACCCTGGCTCAGTCCCGACGGGTCTGTCTCTCAAGGTAATCCTGACTTTTCACCTTCGACTGATTCCCTTCTCTCTGCTCTCCTCAACCAAATGAGCAGTCACCAGGTAAACAGTCCATCGGGCCTACGTTAATGGGTCCAGCTCCTTCTTTGTTCCAAGCAGTGACATCACAATGAGTTCTCCTTCTCCAGTCTGAGTTTCCCTCCACACCACACTGAGGTTAATGATCCATTTCTCCTCATCAGAGAATCATCCCTGGACACTGACATCTCAAATCCATCCTCAGAAGAATCAGTCACTGATGATCACTGTATTTCCTGCTCCGGTTGTACAATCTAATGTCTTTATCCTGCTAAGGATAAAGTCGAAATATGTATTTATTTTCTTTCTCCTCTCACCTACTATGATCCGTTTCTTTTGTTTTTCTTACTGCAAGGGCAGGGCCTTTTTACAGGAGCAAGGCCTAGGATACTGTGTTCCACCTAATGAATAATGTCTGTGTACTGTCTTTCTGTGTGTTTTTTGTCTTCTTGGACGGGCTGTACCAAAACTGAATTTCCCCTTGGGGATTAATATGGTATAACTGAATTGTGATATCACTGCATCATTTTATTGATTATAGTTTTCTATCATGTTTTTCCTTTGTGTACATGGTTTAGTTGAGTTTCACTAGTATAGTCAAGAGTTTTTAACAATATCTTTATATGTTTGACCTGGGACTAAATACGACTAAGCGTAGTAGTATATATATATAGATATATCTATATATATCTATATATATAGATATATATAGATATATCTATATATATAGATATATCTATATATATCTATATCTATATCTATATATATATATATATATATATATTGTAATTGTTTTCATAGTGTTTTATA
>JAUZNJ010031650.1:0-14114 GCA_034780135.1 Jordanella pulchra | reverse complement strand
AGATAAATTATCTAGGTCAGGCATCCTCAAATCTGGCCCTCGAGGACCGACTTTGGACATGCCTGTTCTATTATCTCCTCAGTATGCAGCCAAGTTCTCTAGAGTGCTGCTAATGACCTGATTATGTGACTCAGGTGTGTTAAAGCAGAGACGCATCTAAAAGGTTCAGGACACCGACCCTCGTGGACTGTGTGTGACAGGAAGTGTGATCTAGGTCCATAAGGTAAAAACCCTGCCTTGTTTTCCTTTATCCTGTTCACTTAACCAGGTGATTAGCCCCTCAGGTAATTAGTCTGTATTGTGAAACTAGAAATGCAAATGGTTGGAACTGATCTCTGAACAGGCCTTTTACTTTCTGGACCTGGGTTTTTTAGTTCTGCAAATAAGAAAAAAACTGAAGTCACTATACAGCAGGCATGTCCACAGTCGGTCCTCGAGGGCCGCTGACCTGCAGGTTTTAGAGGTTTCCCTTCTTCAGCACAGCTGCTTCTGATGATTGCAGTTCAGCAAAAGCCTGTTAATCAGCTATCAATGGAAATCAGCTGTGCTGAAGCAGATAAACCTCTAAAAGCTACATGTCAGAGGCCTCCAGGACTGACTTTGGACATGCCTGCCATACAGAACTGATTTCACCTATCAAGAGCTTAGGGTGAGGATTGTTGTGATGGGAAACAAAACGTGTGATCTAGATGTGATATCTCTGGACTGTGAATTCTTGACTCTGTTTTCTTTCTCAGGTTCTGAAATGTTCTCTTCTTAACTAATTACACTAATATTATTCTTTAATATTTTCACTCACATATTCACCTGTTGCCTGTTAGCTCTTATAGTCTCTATATCATCCTTCCTTCCTCAAATCCCAGTCTCTTCTTACTTCTCATAGCTCATTTTTATTGACAAACAAATTGGAAATGACTCAATTTTTACATTTAATCTTCGTGCTGACCTGCAACACGCAAACATTAAGATTGGGCAAAATTAGCCCATTTATTACAAGATTTCCATAACAATATGAAACCAAGAATTACTCATCAAATTCACACAGTTCACTCAAACAGTTATGTTTAGAAATCTTATCTTCATGGCAGCCATAGCATTGTTTTACCGATGTAACAGAATGGATGTAATGTGTTCTAATTATGCATCATAAAGAGTTGTCAGTGACATTTTTTTCATAGCTATACTTTTATTGTGCTTATTGAAGGAAAATATGCTAACAGTCTAACAAATAACATCAATCTCCAGCAGATATTTTACTCATTTTACACTAAGGTTTAATCTACTGCTAATCTAACCACTGTAGATTATTTAGCCACGGATTTGCCACACATTTATTATCAAAATGTAACATGGTTAAACTATAACTGTTTTGCTAATGAGGTAAACAAAGAGGAAATATCCTAGATTCGAAGCTTGGATCTGGAGCATTTGGATACATCTCTAATATAGATCTGGAGAGAACTTGATCAACATTTATCTCATGGGATAAGAGAACACAAGATCATTTAATCACCATCATATGTTATCCCTGATATCTCAGGGTTTTTTTTCCTTACTTGGTCCACTCTTTGCATTGTTCCTTATCATTCTCAGCGGAGTAGAAGCCATTCTTACATTCCACACAGATCTTCCTTCCATTTTTTGAAGCTGATTAACAAAGAAAAAAAAAACAAGCCGCACACACTCTTAACAGTGATGTTCAACCATCCGTTCTATTTTGACATGCATGAATGTGTTATCTGTTAAGCTGTCTCACCAGTGTCTTCCTCAAGTCCGTAACCAGGCCCGCAGGTCGGAATCATCTCACAGAACTCGCAGTTGATAAGAGAACACTGGAAACCTGGTCGGCATAGACATTGCTCCTCCCTCGTAAAGTCTTCACTCTGCTCATTTCTTCTCATAAATCCCTTACCTAGAGTCAAACCAAGTGAACAGGTTAGAAAAGACAAATGCTTTGACTAGTTGAAAAAAGAGCTGCAGATACTGACCTGTATCACAGAACTTTTTTTTGATGCAGTTCATGCTCCCCGTCCAGCCAGGCTGATACGTACCATGGCTGCAGTTTGTACATACAGTGTCCCGGGATTCACTGCAGGGAAAAAGCACACGCTGACCTAAAGAAAAAAAGGCAATCAGAGAGATAGAGATACATAAAACAACAAGTACAAGACTACAGCGGGAAAGCTGCAAGAGGAAAAGCAGACGGACATGCGTCAAATTTATAAATTTAGAGTCTCTTTCCTCTTTTTATGAAGTAGCTACTTTTAGCATCAAAATCCAACTATAATCTGTGTGTGACTGGTTTGGGGGAACAATCGTTGCGGCTATTTCCAGCCAAATAGTACACTTTTAAACATCCTTCCTCTTTTGAAATGACATCGGAAATAAAAGAAGCATTTTTTTTGTTTTTTTAACTTCCCGTTGATTCCATTGAGAAAAGCAGACACAGTATTCTCAGCCTGCTTGTGTTTTACTTCCATGTGCATGCGGGTGTGTGCACGTGTTCATTGTTACCTGGTGGACACTTTTTGCAGCACGTGGAGCCGCTTAGGAAGTAATTGTCCTTGCATTGGGCTGATTTTGAGATTCCATCCTGAAAATAAAAAAAAAAGATATTAGCTCACTGCAATTGGAAAGGAAATGCTATGTTTGCAAACCTTTTCCACTTTTATTTTTTTTTTTAAAATAATTGTTTAAAAAGAAAAACGTTGCGTTTTGAGAGATGTTTCTATGAGGATGGTTGAAATGTCGCTCAGGAATCTTTCTCACCTGCTAAAGAAAATCTGAGCAGAAAAACTTTTAATCTCAGAAGCAGCAAATAAAGGTCTAATCAGATCAGATCAAACTGCTAAAGTACACTGCTTAGTCTAAAACATACATGCAGTAGAAACAGACTTGCGTCTTACTCTGTGGCGCTCATACCCCCGACCACACTGCTGAATTAGAGAATCTGGCTGTTATGACAGAGGTGATGCCAAAGCCACAAACTCTATATATAAAGGTGGACAAATAAGCCAGAGGCCTGACTGCTCTCTGAACTGTGACCAACTATCTTCACGTTTTCCTTCTGCACTTTATATTTATGTTTCCCTTGAAAAAAACAGGTATTTGTGCTGTGGTTTGCACTGTAAATAAATGTGCAGACTGAACAGAGCTTTCACTTTGCCCACAGGTAACATAATGAGGCACTTCTTCAAGTTGTCTGTTCTGTCTACAGCTGTGTTGACATAACATTGCAGTGACAGTAGAGGTTTTTTTTTGATAAGCATACCAGTCTTCCTATCGTACATATCAACCATTAAAACATTTGAATTTTAATCAATAATATTGTTTTTTTTACAACAACATTAACTCTTTTTGATAGATTCATTTATTAGCTTCTCCTGAAAGATTTATTCAGTGATGTGATGATTCATTAAAGTAAAATTATTAAATAGTTTTTTAAAGTCACAGGATCTTGATTATTAGTGTCTGTGCTGCTTCCAAACTATAGCATAGGGGTTTCTTCAGCAGTTACCACTTTAACAGTATGGTTTCTTTTGGATTATTGTTCTGAAGTAAACACCATGAACCGATGGCTAATCCTTCTGTTTCAGGGTTTTCATGTTAATAACAGAATATATGGCTCCCTTTATTATTAAAAGTCGTTCAGGTGCTGAATTCCCAAACCATTACCATACCACCACCATGTGTGACTGGTGACATGATTATTTTTCAAATCTAAAGCTTACTTTATATTATACCTAGTTAAATTAAGGTTCTCTGATAGAGCCTTAATAGTTAGTACATAATTAATTTAGGTAATTAATGTAGTTATTGTAACTCGTAAGTACAACTGTAGTCTTTATTTCATCAAGAGATCATTTTGCAAAAATTCTCCACATTACAAAACAATCATCGTGTCAGACAATCAGTTGTTTTTCTTCGGATAAAATAAAGAACTCTGCATCGTCAAACAATTGTTCTCACCACATCTCCTCAATAAGCGGTGTTTAGACTCCACGTCTGCCTGTGAAGCCTCAGGCGACGGCAACTCAACAAGAACATGTTTAACTACCTCCTCAGACTCGCACAGCAGCCAACCTTTGTTTTATATCCCAACCAAAAGGATAATGATGCACGGCACACATAGCTCACACCACAGAGCTAATAAGGACCATGTGCTGCAGAAGACTGAACTGTTCCATCCATCCGTCCATCCATCCATCCATCCATCCATCCATCCATCCATCCATCCATCCATCCATCCATCCATCCATCCGTCCATTTTTAGTCTCGTCCACAATGCACAGGAAGTGAGGTGGTGGGAAAATGTGTTTTTGTTAGTGCCTTATGTAAATACAGGGTCGCAGTAATGTGTGGTAATGCTTTTTGACTAAATATATATGTAAAAGAAAAACAGCTGATCCACCCTATATGATTATAGGTTGGGATAACGGTGAAAATGCAATCTCTGACCACAAAGCTAACTTCATTTGCCGTCCGTGCTTAAATGTATCATAACAAATGCATATTTTTCTGTAAAAACAAAATATGGGAAGAGTTGACAGGGGGAACAGCAGTCCTAAATAAAGTATGTGTGTATGTGTGTGTAGGGGGTGCAAAGAGACATTCAAAGTTCCATCTCCACTGCCATGTTTTGTAAAAAAAAAAAAAAAAGAACAAAGAAAAAAAACATGTCCCTCATATTTTTCCAGACCAGTTTGTTTATCTGATTAAATGTCTTTCACCACTAGTGGGATCTCTTCAAACACAGTTGTGACTAAGGGTGCAACCCATTTGCCTCTGGAGGACAGGGGAATTTGCATAACGGTCGTAGCAGCTTACGAGGCCTGGAGCCAGGAGATACAAGCTTTGACTTTTTAGCACTCTGTGGGTATTACTGATCTGAGATAAGGTGCCATAAAGGCAATACTGCTCAACAACTGAATCCTTGTGTAGTGATTGAACCGGAGATTAAACAGCATTTTAAACCAATAAAACAAATAATCTGATGTGTCACCAGCAAAATTGTATCTTATTAAAAGGTTAATAAGAGTCGGTGGCTATTATTAAACAAAATAATCATTTATAAATGAGAAAAGAAGTGAATAAAGAAAATGAGAAAGTTGGAATAAATAATTACCCAGTAAATAAAACAATTCATAAAGCTCAAAGCAAACTTTAGCAGCAGACCACAAAATACACATGTTCCTGGGATTCTCTAATCTCTGCTAAAGCTTTTGTGTTAAAAATGAAGATAGTTTATTATAGACAAACCAAGAACATGTAAAATCCTTTTCTTAAAAAAACTTTTCCACTGCTTCCACTCCTGCTGTCCATTTTAAGTAGAAACGACAAAAATACAGCCCTAAATGCTCCGGTTTTCTTCCATTAAATGAAATTTAAAAGCAGCAGTGACTGACTCGGGATGTCTTAGACATGGATCTAAACACTCTTATTGAGGTGGAGGAACAGATGCACTGACAGCAGGTTGAATAATCGGCAAAGAAATGTGTGAAAATGGTTTGTTTGGAGGGATAACTGCAAGAGGAAATTAAATCAGTTAGCAAAGAAAATGTGACACTTTGACCCTGTGTGCCTAAAGAGAAACACTTTGGCAGATAAATTAGCAGATTACTACTGGTACAAATGGACGATAATATTGTAGGGAAAGGAGGTGAACAATTTCACTAAACTGCAGCATTTCCACAATTTATTGCTTTTTTCTGTATCTAAAACTCGGAACATCTTGAAGTCATTGCCCATTGCCCAATATCTCACAGACAGCTTGAGATGAATTTGGAATGAACTTGGTAGAAGCGGTTGAAAACCTAAGACATGAAGGGGAATTCTAAGGGGATATTGTGAGCCAGTAATGGCAAGACCACTATGAGAACAAACAGGAGCCAAAAGGTTTGGAGTGTCACTTTTAAAGCAATGTTGGAAAATATTTCTTCGCTTCCCCATTCTGACTCCTTTTCCAGGCATCCTACTTGATGTTTGGTCATGTCACAGTTTCTGAAAACCTTTTTTATTATTATTATTATTATTATTCTCTTCCTTTTTGTGCCATTACTATGAGTCCTTGTATGTGAAAGATATCAGTGCCAGCTCAGACTTGTTCTCTTTCGACACTTTTTGGAACAGAAGTATAAAAAAAAATGAAAGGACCAGCATCTGTTCCAGTCAGAACATTTTTAAGTTGCCTTACGGTAAGACAGGCATTGATAGACTTATGGTGCCCAACAGTCCCGCCACTACAACCACATCTTACAAACCTCTGCACCTGGACAGTGTTAGTTACTTGGACTACAAAAAGTGGAAAACACGCTTACCTTACTTCTTAAAACATTGAAATCATTTTTTTGTTTTGTTTTCTGAAGGAAAGCAAAATAAAAAAGGTAAAGTGGATAAACTATGGCTGAAAAGCACTGGAATTGATTTGGTGGACAGAAATCCATAAGATAACCAAGAAACTCTAATCTTAATGAAGGTGTGATAGAGTGACATCTCTATATACATTTGATTATTGTTTATCCTTCTGGTGAATAGTTTTTTGTGGTTAGAATAGAACCCGATCCAAAAGAAACGGTTTACAGCAGTCTGTGCGTAAAAAGTAGCTCGAGGATGGAGGGGTTGTTTATGAAAAATAATTCAATCATTTAATCATCTTCAATATAAAACCAAAGCACAATGTATCTCAAAAAGATTGAGACGTTTTAGATGTGGAATGAACTGTTATAATCCAGATTCAAAACGCGCAAAACAACGCGAATTCTTAGATGAATCGGATGAATATTATTAAAATCACTTTATAAAGAAAACTGATTTTACCTGTGCGGAAAGAGTGACGAGAAAACACGTTATCCAGCCGCGGAAAATCCACCTCATCTTCTTAGATTTAGAGTCGCGTCTGCGTTTTAACGCACAGCCCAGAAATCAGTTTACCCCCAAACCCCCTTCTCCAGGTATCCTTAATGCAAATCACTTCTTCTTGCTGGTGTAATCAAAGGGTGGAAAATGGTTTTTGTTTTTTTTTGCGCAGACTGTCAGGACATTCTTGCTTCTTCAATTCCCGTTAAGCAACGGCAGCTCCCACAAGCCCACTCATCTTTCCTCGGCTTCCATTCACAATGTGTGTGTGTAGAGTCTGCATGCGGGAACTTGTAAAAGCTGCGGGACTAGTGGGACGGAGAGGAGGAAGGAAAACTCCTCCTACTGCAATAAATGTAAATGCGGAGATCTTCCTTAAACTTTGCCACCACATCTCATTGATGCGCTCATCTTTGTTTATAAGGTTAAACGACCAGAGGCGGACCAAGAAAATGGAGACACAGGTGGCCAAGTTGGGATTTACAAGCTCAAAATGTTTCACAATCTAGGGGGCGCTTTAAACTTTTCTTTTAAAACTTGTTGAGCAATAGATACTCCATACAAAACAATATAAGTATTGGCACTAAATCATATTTTTTTTTTCTTTTGAAACAATTTTTGAGAACTTTTTGCTGAAGTACATTCATCCATCTTCTCCCACTTATTCAATCAGGGTCACATTAGGGCCTTGTCTATCTCTAGCAGAATAATGGAATGTACACCTTGGATAAGTCGCCAGTCTGTGTCAGCTGTTCTTATTTTATATTGAAAATGATTCATGCAATGTAACAGCAGATTGCTTTCTCACAAAAGCCCTCATTGAAGAATCCAATCAAGCTGGAACATTAAATAAACTTTCAAATCAATGTAAAGATACACTTAGTTTAGGGAAAATAGAAACAATATTTGTTGACACTGGAAATTTTTCATTATTATTGCTGTAGTAAGTCCCAGAACTTCACTATTTAATGGACATGACCATATATATGTTAATTCAGAATTGTATATCTATTTCTTTATTTGTTTTTAATATTTTACCTCTTGTATTCATTGATTATATTGAACCACTTACTGTCACTTACACATTTCTGTAATGGCCTGTGATTGTTGGAATATAAGCATTTTTTTCACAGGAAAACTATTATTTCCTGACCTCTTTTAATTGGAGGATTTTGTCATTTAAAAGATTGTCTGAGAGATGTCTGAGGTGGATGAATCCTATATTTCTTTGCTGTATTTTAAATTCCAGATGAAATCATTTCGTAGGTTGGGTTTACAGGAACAAAGCTTACATGTTATTTATTTATTTTCTTCATGTCTATTAGCGAGTTTTTATCCATCCAAACTTAGAAAAGTTATCTTCAATTAATGATGGATCAGACTCCTCATGAAACAGCTTTAGCTTTATGAGTGCATGAATTGCCTTTGGGAGATAACCTAACCGTTCTGTTTGTAAGGCAGGTGTCCACATGCAAAGGTGTGGTGTGGGCACTGGACACCCCCACCCACAGGCCTGAGTGGGTCATTCCCTGGTCACCCACCAAATGACGCAAGATGTTCCTATGGTGAAGGAAAAAAAACAACACAGCCCTGATGCAAAATCTCAAAACGAACTGCAAAGCATCTTACTAGAGAAGTTGGTCACATGACACTTCCTATAATCAATGGTCAGATGAGCTAAATATTGACCTCACACACACACCAGAAAAGAGGAGGCAGTTTGCCTCCTAATCTGTGTGGTAAGATTATACTTTCTATTTAAGCTTTTCATCATGGGACCTGAGTGGGATGGGTTTAAAAAATTGTTCCTGGAGTGTGGGTTCAAGTCTTTAACATCTCTGTGCTGTACAAAGCTATTTTTTATATAGTTAAAAGATTGCCTCCAGGAAATACTGCTGTTGTTCCCTATTCCCAGGAAAAAAACAGCACTATTTTTATTTCCTTGTGAATTTGCATGGTTCAGCCAACCTTGGCATGAGAAGAGAAGGAAGATCGGAGAAAGTGAGGAACATGATCCTTTTAACTTGACAGTTATGCAAATTTTAACTCAACCTGTACATTCTTGGACAACTTGGTCGAAATTGCACAATATATTAGTTTTCAAGTCAGGAGACGCTACAAAACCAAATCTCTAAAAAAAGTGACTGCTTTAGACTGATGTTTTATATCTTTTTCACAAATATATTGAGACTTGTTTCTTTTGATCAGAATCAGTGACCTACAATTCCTAATATTTAGTCAAGTTTCCTAATTCTTTTGGAGCTTAGTGGGTAAGAAGGAGAACACAGAGAACTGAAATGTTGCCAGTAAACTTAATGGTCTGTGTTCCAGTAAAGACTTGCTGAAAGAAGCTGTTTGTGGTGAGTCTTTTTAAGCTTCAGGAGTAGCAATTAAAATTTCACTCTTAGCAATCTAAAACCTCAGGTTGTATTCAAATGCACTGCAAAAAAAATTTATATCTAACTTCAAATCTAAAATGCTGCTTCTGAGAGGCGGTCATAGGCCTTCATTTAAACACAGCTGCAAAATGTGTTCCAGTGTACAAAACCTGTAGGTCTTTTTGCAAACAAACTGGCTCAAATCTTCTGACTTAAGTACTGTTCGAAATCTGTAAGCATGAGTATCATGTTGCAAGCAATACAAGTCAACAATTTATATAGTTCATAAAGTTGGGCTGCTTTAGATTGCCTATTTCAACAAAGATACAAGCACCCGACCCTCATTTCCACACAAACCAGAGTGGAATAATATTGTTCAGACATAGCCACTATGTTCCGGTGGTTTTCCTATTGCATCTGCAATGTTTCTTCTGTTTCAGGACAGATGGAGCTCATGAGTCATCTTCCTACCCGAAGCAAAAAAGAGCTGGACACTGGTTCCGCAGTGCTGACTATAAAATGCATACTTTTTCAGGATCAAAACACAGCATGTAATAACCTGGGGGGGGGGGATGATTTGGCTTTTGACCATTAAGTCTATTAGACTCTATAGAGCAGAATTGTATAGCACAGTGAACTAAAACCCTCCAATAGACCTGCAATAGAAAGGTCTATTTTATTCTAAATTTTTTTTTTCAGCATTACTGTTTTACAAAGCAATCCCTTCATCAAAAGGGATGTATGTTTGAGAAATCCCTTATGTTTATCCTCTTAACAGCAACCCATCCCTGTCGTGGAAAACCAAGGATCTGTGTTTTACATAGCACGATGTTAATCCGCCCCCTACAGGAAGCACCCATGTTGACCGTACTGCGCCTGCCCAGATAATCAACTATTTCTAACTAATGAGCATTGATGTGATGCAAAGAGCAATAGTAATCAATTCTGTTCAACGCTAAAATTAGTTGCTCCATTTAAAATTAGTTGCTCCAGTTAGTGACAGCAACTGCACCATTTTTAGTTTGTGTCTAAGTCACAAAAATGTGTTTTTCTGCTGTGAGAGGTCTTGGACTTTCTTCCACTTTTGTAAAGAAGAGCCTAATTACCAAAAGGGGATTGATACAGCAATGTCATCAAATGTGTAGTCCCTAAATCAGGAGAGGGAGTGTCACAGTAACAGGAAGGGCCTCTCTTCCAGGTTGGAAGAAAACTAATATTCTTTAGCAAATTTCTACTCTTTAGTGCCAAAGCCAGTATTTAATCGTATAATGAGTCATTTTGACTCCTTTATTCAGGGCTCACCACAGCAAGTCATTTCCACTTACTGACTTGGCAGTTCTCTATGCTACATGTCCCTCTTAACTTAGCCAGGGTTTGAACCTAGGTCCTCTGTACTAAGGGTCAAAGATTTAAACCAATTCACCATCAGGGATCAATATTTTATCATATATATGACTTTAAATGGCTTAAAAAGCAGACATATATAGAGGTTTAGAGGGAGAGTTTGGACTTTTTGAGGTGATGTTCAATGAAATTATTGGTGCGGTTTGTTAATTATTATAAATTATGTTAAATTACTTTGAAAATTATTGAAATGTGAGGAAAAGAGGAATCCCAAGGATGGTCACTGAAATGGGTGGAGCCTAAAGTTACATAAATAATACCTGTAGACTTTGATAAGCTGTTGTGCCCTTTCGCCCAGTTGCTTTGTTTCAATTCATGTATCGTCATGGTTTGCTGAACCGTTATTGCATTTCTTGAAACAATCATAAAAATAGCAAAACAAGTATCACCTGCAAAAGCCAGTTTCTTTTTCAAAATCTTAAGTTCATCTCTCAAGTAAATGTACACTTCAATGAACATGTTGGTTCAGAATATGATCATAGTGTATGGGTAAGACAGTCAAATTGGCTGGTCATGTTGTCAAGATAATGGTATTCTAAAAGGGAAGTTATTAGGTGAACTACAGCTAAAGTTTTGATGACAGGTATTGTAAGTTGTAAGGTACATTCTTGCAGTGATCTTTAGTTTTGGGGAGATTTAAAACCTTATTGGGGCACAGAGGTACTGCATTTGGGTGGGGGTTGAGGGGGTCTGTTAAACTTTAATCCTTGTTGTCAGCACCTCAACTTCCCATCTGATGCCTGAAACTTTGTCAGCACCTGGATGTTAAAAAGTTCAAAACTACAATACAGACCTCCAAACATGGATCAACCAATGCAGGTTTTTAGGGGCAGTAGAAATTATTTTGAAAGCAATCGAACTGATCACCAATTTGTACTGTTGATTATTTGGGGCAGATCTTTTTAAGGTGATATTGAGTTTTCCTCCATTTACAAGATAAGGAAGACAAAATAACAAATGTTACACAAGTCTAAAATTTAAACAAAAACAGATCAATTAGGATATTGAAAACGAAAACAAAATACATCAAAAAATAATGGGAACCAAGGGAGGGAGTGGTAATGCACCAACTTCAAGTGATCTCAAGGCACAGTTGCTTAATCCACTAAGGAATCAATGAACACATGGATGAGTTGTTTGATGCGGATACAAGAAAGACATGCCAATAACAATGGACGTATCGGGTCTACCTCTACTTCCAGATACTTTAGTCCACATTAAGAATATCTTCTCTTGCGATGTAGAGTGGAAAGAGATCTTTTAAGTGTCTTGTGCAGCCTCGTCAGTCATTCCCTGTGATGTCAGCACATGGTGGCCTGCAGGGTTATTGGGGGGGGAAAAGTGGCTTCACACATCTTACTTAAGGAGAAAGTCAAGATTCTCTTGGGGGCAATTTGCCAATTCAGGAAATATTTCAAAAAGATATGAACAATTATGTTGTTCAACCATTTCGCTTTGAAAGACTTATGTGATGAACTAATGTGAGTGATAAGATTTTTCAGCCGATACACTTTTTAATACATTTTGATCCACGTCACCTAAGTAACTGATAATGTAGGAAACAGAGGACAGTTGTATATAATCATTTGCATAGATGTACCAAAGTATTTGCACATTGCTCAAAACAAACAACAAAATGCTTTTTTTTTTTTTTTTTTCAATGCACAGGTGACAGTGATGTGTGGACGGAACAACTAGTTTTAGGAATTTCAACTCTGCTGTGAAAAACATACTAAAGTGACTCAGAACGCCGAACCTAAAATAACAGAAGCGGTGATGTAAAGAAAAGTTGAGCAAATTTTTGTTCAGATTTTTAATGACGTTTATTAAAGCTATTAGAACATCAATACTAAAAAGTTTTTCTCCCACACCTCAGTAAAACCCTGATCAATATATTTCTATCTATCAGGGGATGTTTACTTCAGTTTAGGACCCAGTAGGCATGGAATGAATTCTTTCATTTCCCCTCAGATATGTAAAACCTAAGAACCAACACTGGCTGCATGTTCTGTTTATCACAGCTTTAAACATAAGAGTTGTTTTGATTCAGAAAGAAGGAAAAAATTCAGTGTCAATGCAAATGATACACAGGCCTCTGTGTGGACGAATGCATATCTGAGGACATGTCGGCACGCCTACATCAAGTGTTTGCCCACCTGTTCACTTATCAGTTTGGCTAGTAGAATATTAGCCTTAATATGCAAATTCTGTTCTTTATTACAGAGATAGCAAACTCACACCATTTGACCGCTAAATAAATAAGAGAGGCTTTTTAAATGTTATTTGAAACACAAATCAAAGTAGAGAACTGGACTAAGGGTTGGCAACAAGGGTCCAAAAGCTCCCATTGAACAGACATGCTATGCAGCTGTAAGGTGTGTGTGTGTGTAGGTGGGTGGGTTGCCCCATAAAATGGACTTTGGTCTGCACTAAGTGGGCAATAGACCACATCAAAAACCTGGTTGTGAGACAGTAAGCGTGTTTTTTTGTGTATTCTTTCCTTTTGAAGTGGCTTTACTTTACAGCTTTTACCACCTGCCGACACTTCAGCTACGAGGAGATTGTGTAATATTCTTCCACAGACAACATAAATGGTTCAACACCATTCACAGAAAGTCAGTTAATATTCCAGAAGTACCTTAAAGTACTCAACCAATCCATCATTTATTACATCATGACACAAATTTCAAATATACATCAAGTATCATCCTCCTAAGGTCAGTGTATGATACAGAAATTCGCCGTTTCTCTTCGGGCGTCTCCAAAATGCGACTTTAAAACCAAATACCAACATTTGGAAAAACAAAAAGTACAATCAGAAACACGGCAAGACATAGACAAGATGCAACGGCCAGAGAAGGTATAATTAAGACCAGTGTTTGCTTCAACAATACATTGTCAGAATGAATGAGGGAAAAATTAAGTAGTGATAATCATTATATATAAGAATCTGCAATAAAATGACAAAAAGGCTTTATAAAGAACAAAAGAAGTAAAGTGAAGTGCAAATTTCTTTGGAAGTTGGAATAAAGATGTTTTTTTTTCCTTCATTAAGACATAAATAAGAAAAATAGGAAGCTGTCAAATACAGACTTTAAACAAATAAAGGCAAGACAAATGTTTATAGTTTCAAGTAGGCAACGCTTCTTAAGAAGTACAGACACACTGTACAAGTCGTTTCAAACAGACGCACAGCCTTGTAGTTCGAACATTTGCTCAGACGTATGTTTTCTGGACAGGATGACTTCTTAAAGTTCAAATTAAATCCAATCCTGTGATACTTTCAAGTCCAGAAATGTCATGGGGGGGGTTCGTCGTCATTGGTTTGCGTGCATTTAGTTAGTGTTCAGCTTTTCTTATGCCCTGCCTCTTTTTCTGAAATGAAAATGTTAACACTGAGAAATTAACCCCTTTCCTCACATTGCTTATGTCGTGACAACGAATTAAGGAGAAAAAGCAAATAAAAAACACAAAAAA